>JAUCBJ010002151.1:0-32827 GCA_032718475.1 Nemertoderma westbladi | reverse complement strand
TGCAATTTATATTGTTCCGAATATTATGCAATTTATATTTTATAAGCAGTATTTGTATTTACAGTGAAATAGAAAGTTTTATAGATGGAAAATTTTGTGCTCAGAAAGACTCATATTTGTAATTATTCCAAACTTATGCAATCTACATTTAGGTACGAAAGTATTTGTAATTACTTGAATTTATGCAATATTTGGGATGCAATAGTAGATGGAAGACTCGCGAGCCTTTCTTATTGTTTTCATTTATTTGTATTTGTAATTGTTTAAATTTATGCAATATTAAGATGCAATAGATTTATATTGGTGAATTTAATTTAGATTTATATTGTACTTACTTAGTAAAGCCTTAAATACGTAAAGTTTAAATTTGTAATTATTTTGTATCGAATCATTACGTAGAAAGGAAGTATTGTTGTAAATATGTAAGTACGCCCTAAGTATTCTATAGTTTGATTGATTATTGGTGAAAACCGTATATTTTATGCACGATAATATCCTGTTTTCATGGAGCGGTATAGAATTATATTCCCTAAATGCCGTGGATTTTCAAAATTTTATTTTATTCGAATTAACTTTGTAAAGATTGCTTTGAGTTCTCATTAGTATTGGTTCTATCTATTGTGCATCTATCGGTCAAGTGGTTCAGTAGCTCAGTTGATAGAGCGTTGGAAATTATATGTGTAGTAGGTATCGAGTTCGAATCCTAGTAAGTGCGAATTATTTTTTGTGCAGAATTTCAACTCATTTAAATTAACCGCTACAAATTAATTGCATTTGTCTGTACCAATAAGGCTGTAGTTATTTGATTGTAACCAATGTCGTGCAAGTTATATATTAGCTGGACCAATAAGCTATCTTTAAAACCTTGTTAGAACCCATAGAACAATCGAGAATTTTCTCGATTGATTGCAGCACAAATTTAGTATATAAAGGTGCGATTCGTTCATTAGTTATTCTCATCACTTCACTACTACTTTAGTATTCCCTTTATTATCTTATCAATATTCTGTCGTGCTTAGTTTATTCTCAGATTACATTGTATTATAATTGTGTCTTCTGTAATAAAGTCAGAATATTCTCTCAGCTTTTCTGTTTTACTATGAATTCACTACGGTGAACAAACTCAGGGACAGGATGGCCGGCTAGAGATCGGGCCGCAGCAATGAACGGGAACATCACGGGAATGTAGACGAGAGACAACCCGCAATACCATTTAAAGTTATTCGCCCATCGCCTGAAAGGTTAGACAGCGTTCGATCCTTGCTACCTAAGTATAAGACCAAAAGATCAAAAGGTAGACGTAGTGACACGCTGTAAGCCTAAAATTACATCATAGGGACTGTACTGTCTTGATTCAGGAAAACCCACAGTAGACCTTCACATTCCTACGGGGGGGAGGAAGAGAGAGCAGATACTAGTACGCAGATAGGACGTAGGCACACCGGTACAAGGCATACACATTGGTTAGGGTGCAGCAAACTGTACGCTTAACTCTTGCTAAGTACAGGTGTGTGTGCGACTATTTGCCGTACAACAGTGTCCATTACATCAGAACTTGTAGGCTAAGGGGTTGCTGTGTTTTCACCTGAATTGGGATTGTACCGTTCAGGCGGTAGGGCAGTTTACACTAGGCGCAAATAAATTGAGGCTATCAGGGATACTAACATCTACCGTGTCCCCGCCAACGCCCTAATAGGAAGTTACCCGGACTACCTGGGTGACTAAAATTCTAGATAGGAGCCAGGATAGCTATTAGTACCTGTACGCCTACAGTAGTAAACTAACACATCTCTTCTTAGTATCAGGGACCTGGTACCTAAAATTGCCGAATTCTGGGCGTAGTATTAACCTTATGCCTGAATTTGAGTCCTGGAAATACGCAAGAGGGGAAGGAACCTTACCATTCGTGAGTATTGGACCTACAAGTTACAAAATTAGAATATTCGTAAAATGCACACCGTACCCAGTAATTATATATGTGAAGGAGCAAAACTGTTTTGACCGTTCAGAATTAACACACGCGCGTTAGAAATTATTTACACCTCGAAATATATAAAATTAACTTTGTCCGTACTGTGCTTTGCCCGCTAGTTAGACATCTCCAAATCTGCTCTATACCTAGCTAGCGTCCCTTTGCCCAACCATATAAATCACACCGCGGCAAAGTATACGAGCCCCTTAGTCCGTCAGTGAGTCAGCCTGATTTTAGGATTCGCTGCGCGGGATTTGTTTTATCGAAGTTTGTCTGCTCGTAGACTGTTTTCTGCCTCACCGGTTATAAGAGATCGATACTGCAATATATTCGCTTACTTAGAGTTTACTGTTTTGGTGAGAAGGTCGGATTTATGATTTGATTTACAAACTTTACAGTAGGATATTGCAGGTATTGTTACCGTCTCTTCCAATAGTAGGAATAGGCGTATCTCTTCAATTATATGCAACGGGAATGGGACCGAAATATGCGCTGCTACCTGATACAGTGTCAATCACTAGCAGCCTTGGTTCTGTGGTCAGTATGAAATGATTGACAGAACTTTGATTCATGTAGGTTTTGACTGGCTTACAACGTTACAAGTAGAAATAGGATACAGTTCTTATAATACAATATAATGCAATACTATGCAGTGGGTAGATAAAACTCCTATAACTGAGACTCAAAATTTAGGTCATAGTCTTAAAGTAGCCCATATACCTGTATACTGAAGGATAGACTGTATGCGACTGTACATTATGTAGGCTATGTATGTCTGTCTGTCTGTATGTATGCCACTATCTGCAACTTTATTGAGTTCTCCCTCTGCAATTTTGCGGGCTTGGGACCGTTTTTTGTGTTTTTTTAACACAAAAGGCTGCATTAAAACTCATAAGATGTATTGTAATAGGGGCCTACTCTCTGACTGCTAGACAGCTAGATCAGCCCCCGCTCAATGCATGGCTCGCCCCACAATCTTTGTTTTATTTTGCACATCATGTGCGCTTCTCTAAACGATTTTAACTACACTTGGATACACGTTTTGCGAGCGATTCTCACTCGTTTGTACTATTTTTGCACTCTTTTGTACTATTTTTGCACTTTATTGTACTCTTTTGTACTGCAGTACTGTATTGTACTATTTTGTATTTTTTTGTACTTTTTTGTACAAATTCGTCGGACCCAGTTTTGGCAGTATGGCATTGGACATTATGTATTATAAGAAGAAATAAAATAATACGGTCAGACGGTAAGGTTTGTTCAGTTGTTGTTCTATTATAATTACTGTATTACTGTATTATTATAGATAAAGTTTACAAGAGTACGGTACCGGCTGACCGGTATTTGAGTAACGTATTAAAAATGCCTCGAGAATAGTGAAAAAAAGTTCTACTTTTTTCCCATGTAATAAATAATTATTTGTTGGAATTTCTTAAATTTGTCCTGTTGATTTGGTAGTGCGATATTAATTCCACACCAATAAATAAAATAGGTAATGTAAGAAATTAAAAAAAAATTATAATATTTAATGCAATATTATTGATTATTATTATTAATGTCATGGAAATTAATTTGAAATGTAATTCGACGATAATTTTGCTCTTAACAAAAAAAGTGACTGACAACAAATATAAGTATATCAATCCACTAGAACATTACATTTGTAATTAAGATTTAACATAGACATACAGTATTACTGTATAAACCTTATTACATAATGTTGCCTTACTTCCGTTTCCGTACTTAGTCAATTGTACATGTACGTAAATAGTTATTGTTACATTTGACATTATGTCAACTTAACAGCGTTCTGGTGAAACGCTGCAAAGTACCGTAATCAATGACATGGAAACAACTTCAATGACCGTATTCTGATCTGACCTCTATGTCAGAATACTCATTATATGTCATTCATAGTCCTCTATGAATCTTTATGACCGTATTTTACTATAATCTAATACGTTACCGGTACTCAAATACTCTTACTGTATCTATAATAACATGTAATATAATGTAATACAGTAATTATAATAGAACAACAAACCTTACCGTATTATTTTATTTCTTCTTATAATAATGTCCAATGCCATAACTAGGCTTAGTAGGCTTCCCTGTAAATATAGAAATAAATGATTAATATTGACTTGCGGCGAGGTGTCCGATAATTTGCGGCGAAATGGCATTTATAGTGAGACACCTCGCCGCACATTATCTGCGGCGAGATGACTGTACCAATTGAGGGAAAGGAGCAGGTTACAGATGCGGGCTTTTCTAAACAAAACAATAAACAATCACTTTACTAATTGAGGGAAACCATATGGTCAGACAGTCGGTAGAAAAAAGGTTACCGGTAATGCTGTAATGAAAAAAATTGTAAAAAGCGTTTCATAAAATACAAGCGGTACCGTATAGCCTATATATAAATATATATATAAGCAAGCAGATAAGTGTTTTAAGGGACGGTCAGACGGTCCCCAAAGTAACAATTCCCGCAGTAGTTATTACAGCTACAGGTACTGCAGCCAACTGAGTCTGTCAGTGTGTGGTCTGCGGTCTGAGAGACTGAGACTACATCTAATGTACTGATGGAAGCTGTTGCCAGGTGCCAGCGCCAGGTTGTGTTTATACACCTGTACTGTGTACACCAATACTGCTGAACCGGTACAATAAATAACAGTTGACAGTAATACTGCAGTTGTTAAAAATTCAGTGCCCCTGAAACCGGAAAGAGCCTTGATTTGTAATATTGATTGATTAGATTCACCTTACTCACTTACTGCCTGAGCTTGATTGGTTCATCAGTTCATTCGTTATGGTTAGATAAATTAGGCCTATATGGTGCCGCATTTGTTCAAGATTATATTTTATACAGCACTGGTAGTGGCAGACTGGTAGATCAGTAGATACCTGTAAGCCTACAATATATTAAAATAATCAACTTGATTTTTGTTATAAAAAGGGATAGTGTAATATTAGTCAGTCCAGCTGCCAGCAGTGAGGTTTTATTGTCGGCTTAGTTAAAGACTGAAAATTCTTTAGTCTGTGGGTTTCATGCATGGAACCAAAATATTTTTGTCATCAGAAATTTTCAAAAAACAAGCAATTTGGCTCTTTTTTGTGGTCAAAAACCTAGTTTTAGGCTTTTTCAAATTTTAGGTTTTTGAAAAAAATCAACAAAAACCTAGGTTTACAAAAACCTGCTTGGTGTACTTTGCCAGCCCTGTCGGAGGAGGTTAAAAATACACTTAGGGAAAAAACACCCCTGGAGAGAGAATGCACTAGGCTGCTAGGTAATTTTAACCGGTTGCTGGGGGGCGCTTTTGTGTATTGCATCGGGAGTGAAAATTCTCTGTTACACCGGATATTTCAAATTTTATACTACCGACCGGTACCGGTAATTTAGATTAATTTAAGCGAAATCATTTAATATGTTGCAAAAATGAGTGCTTTCATAGTTTTACATATTTCTATTATTGGTGGAGGGTTTGTCTTTCCCATCTCTGGTTTAATCCAAAAAAGAGCAGTATTCTTATTATTGTTGGTGTTTACGTGTGTGAGTGGTCCAACCCCTGATGTGGATAGCCCAAGGAGCGTAGAGATTTCGGATAGCAGCCATGAAGAACACATTCTGAGTGTGGCGGATAAGGTCAATAATGCTATTTTGAGAAATGACCACGAAACAAATGTTGCCGCCGATTTCCAGGGGACCGATGAGAATTTAGACCCAGAGAGCAGTTGGTTTACCTTCGTTCGGCATGATGCGACGACGAGGAATGGAAATAGCCGTCGTAGGAATGGCGGTAAACAAGGCAGGAAGAAGTCTAAAGGGGGAGGACGTGGTGGGGGTCGGAATACTCTGCACGTTCCGGGTCCGGTTGGACCACAAGGCCCCGCTGGGCCCCCGGGACCCAAAGGTGGTGCCGTTACCGTTGATGATATGTTGAAACAGTTTAAAGAGATAGTGGCTGACGCCGCAGAACGAAGAGCCACTCATTTACTTAATGAGCATTGTCCCACCTGCGACTTGGAGGTGATGCACTCCAGTCCACAACTATTTGTTTGGGAAGATTCTATGCCGCATAGAATATCCACTGGATTTCACGTTCAGTTGCACAACTCGAGGATCGTTGATCGCAAGTCCGTTATGGAAGTGCGTAACTACCAGATGAGTCTGGGCGGAGGCACCTTCCTTCGGGGTACCTCTATGGACTTGGAATCGGGTAGATTTACATCGCCGCGCACCGCCTTCTACCAGATAACGGCGTTGATTCACGTGCGCAAGAGAAACGCGTCGCATTACAAAGCGAGGGATCACGTCCGCGTGGTAATGTGTGTTAATTCGAGTTGCGAAGGGGAAAACACGGCATCGCTGCAAAATATAGCTGGAGTTTCGACCAACAGCGCCGTGTTTACGATTAATTTAAATGGGGTTCTCCAACTACTGAAAGGCGATGTCCTCAGCATGTATATCGACAATAAAACTAAAACACGAATCAAGGTGTTGTCCGGATCCAGTTTAATGCTGATAATGTTGGGCATCTAACTGGATGACTTTATTATCTACAGGGCGTTTTATCTATCTACCCGCACGGTACTTCAGTAAACCTTTAACAACTAACTGTATGGTATAGCTGAACACTAGACAAGTCTCTAATATAACTTCAGGAGCATTTTTTAACTTATGCACGACTTGTATAAACTTTTTCTATTATTACGATTTATATCTCAACTGCGAAGTTCAACTTTGCTTGTATAATATTTGGGATGTAACTTTGATAATCACATGTTTTGATTTGTTTTATATTGTATGTTATGTAATTTGTGCAATTATTGCTGTAGTGTTTGTATTTCTACTTCGCATATGCTATATATAATAATTATATATTATGAATATTAATTTTGTTCAGAAGTGGAAAATTTAGGTGGAAGGACTCATTGGAGGTTGAATCAACGGTACCCGTATTCGGTACCGTTTCGACCTGTTAAGCCTCTTAGGTACAATATATATCGACCGCGACCACACAACTCAATCACTGTCCCCTGACACTTCCACCCTCAGTTAACCACACAACTCAACCACTGTCACCTGACACTTCCTTCCTGAGTTAACCACACAACTCAACCACTGTCCCCTGACACTTCCTTCCTCAGTTAACCACACAACTCAATCACTGTCCCCTGACACTTCCCTTCCATCCTCAGTTAACCACACAACTCAACCACTGTCCCCTGACACTTCCTTCCTGGGTTAACCACACAACTCAACCACTGTCCCCTGACACTTCCATCCTCAGTTAACCACACAACTCAACCACTATCCCCTGACACTTCCATCCTCAGTTAACCACACAACTCAACCACTGTCCCCTGACACTTCCATCCTCAGTTAACCACACAACTCAATCGCTGTCCCCTGACACTTCCATCCCCAGTTAACAACACAACTCAAACACTGTCCCCTGACACTTCCATCCTCAGTTAACCACACAACTCAACCACTGTCCCCCCACACTTCCATCCCCAGTTAACCACACAACTCAACCACTGTCCCCGGCACTTCCATCCTCAGTTAACCACACAGCACAACCACTGTCCCCTGACACTTCCATCCTCAGTTAACCACACAACTCAACTACTGTCCCCTGACACTTCCTTCCTGAGTTAACCACACAACTCAACCACTGTCCCCTGACACTTCCATCCTCAGTTAACCACACAACTCAACCACTGTCCCCTGACACTTCCATCCTCAGTTAACCACACAACTCAAACACTGTCCCCTGACACTTCCATCCTCAGTTAACCACACAACTCAACCACTGTCCCCTGACACTTCCTTCCTCAGTTAACCACACAACTCAACCACTGTCCCCTGACACTTCCATCTTCAGTTAACCACACAACTCAACCACTGTCCCCTGACACTTCCTTCCTCAGTTAACCACACAACTCAACCACTGTCCCCTGACACTTCCATTCTCAGTTAACCACACAACTCAACCACTGTCCCCTGACACTTCCTTCCTCGGTTAACCACATAACTCAACCACTGTCCCCTGACGCTTCCAATTTCAGTTAACCATACAACTCAACCACTGTCCCCTGACGCTTCCATCCTCAGTTAACCACACAACTCAACCACTGTCCCCTGACACTTCCTTCCTCAGTTAACCACACAACTCAACCACTGTCCCCCCACACTTCCTTCCTCAGTTAACCACACAACTCAACCACTGTCCCCTGACACTTCCTTCCTCGGTTAACCACATAACTCAACCACTGTCCCCTGACGCTTCCAATTTCAGTTAACCACACAGCACAACCACTGTCCCCTGACACTTCCATCCTCAGTTAACCACACAACTCAACCACTGTCCCCTGACACTTCCATCCTCAGTTAACCACACAACTCAACCACTGTCTTTATATTTTACTGTTAACTAGGTCTATGAAGTCTCGAGAGTTCGTCTTAAAACATTTCCGCGAATTTTAACCCTTATTTAACCTTAAATTGAGATTCCATTTGATGATAATTGTTCAAATATTGGTATTTCGAGGTTACCAAGGGTCGCTTTGGTTTAATTTGTTGTAAAGATTTGATCGACCGCTAAAAATCAATGTTTCTCAAAGTAAAATAAAGCTAGTTTTTTAAAACATCAAATTTTTGTTTTAAAAATCAAAACCAGTTTGTGTTTAAGGGGTTTGGTATTTAAAATTTGATTTTTTTAAGGGGAACCCTAATACATATTATATATATTTAAATTTAATCTCATTTTTTGTAGGTTATATATATAATATAATTAATTAATTCATCATAATTTATGTTTCTAGTGAAACTTAAAGAGCGAATATTATATTGTCTGATTGAATGCGTTAGGTCGCCTAGATGTAAACCTATTTTTTACGATTTATTCAATACCATCATTATTTTTGCTTTTATATTGAAATTTAAAAGTGTTTTGTTTCTATCTCTGTTTTTTAGTCATTTTGTTGTTAATCTCTTAGCCCTTGGCCCTTTTGCGTGTACATAATATATATACAATGTATTCAGTCGTTTGCCATTTCATTTTATATACATGGTACGTAGTACGTATACAATTACAATTTATACTGTAAACATTTATTTACCTTACATTGTGCAAAATATGTTGTACCAGTCATTATATACTATATGTATTTATTCATAATTGAGTTGGAGTGTGGATTATAAGATGATAGTACAGAATATGGGAGCCAAGTCGTCTTCATTCACGACGACTATGGCCGTAAGAGACACAGTAAAGGGAAAGGAAGATAAATACAGTATTAGAGCCGTCGATATGATTCGACGCGGCTTCTACGTAGACGACGGGATGGAGTCTGGAAATACGGTTAAGGAGCTACTGTTCGCGCTTTCAGACCTTTAGTAGTTTAACCTGCCAAATTGGGATGTCTTCTAGATAATAAATCGTCTTTAGCCTATGACGAGTATACATTAGCCGAAGCCAGTCTATGCGCGACCATTCACCCGCTGGATATACCCGGGAGACTGGATTCGGAAGCCTAACCTTATTGTGGTGTAGGCCTACTGTATTATTCGACTGATCGTAATATATAATCTCTGACAAATATTATTCACTTTCGGGAAATATTAACAGTTCCTTTAGGACGTGGCGCTCTAAATATGTAAACAGAGTTATGACTTAAACTAGACACAACGGGATGGCTATGGATTCACGTATATAGCGCATTCTTTAGGAGATGCTTTGTTATCAGTCACAATCATACACAATACTGCACAATGCTGCTCACCGATCTGCCGACCTTCACTAATTTTAGTCACATATAAAGAGAACAACAACCAATACATGTAGTGCCTATGAAATAGCATTAGATTCACTTCAAAAACCACTTTAATGTAAGTCGCAATCGTTATATGTAACCGGTCTCTCTTACCTTCAGTATATCAAGAAGATTGAGGGTTTTATGATTAATTTACCGATATTATCCAATATAATAATATTCCATCAACTGATATAATGAATAACCGACAGTAAATAGCAGTAAAATGTTAAGGTATAAATTGTTATGATATGTGATTTGGTATGGTATGAATTGTTAAGTTTGATAACAAATATACGTTCTATAATTAAGCCTACTAATGTTGGGCTAAAGACTGAAAACACAGAGATTCCAAAGCCGGTCTTCTGGGCTCAGGACAAAATGTAAACATTGACCCATAATGCATTGCGCGATTTCTCGGAGGTTTCTGTACAAAAAGCAGGAGAATCGCTCTGATTGGTTGACCGAACAAAGAAACACCAGAGAACAAGGAAAAAAGCTACACGTGTACAGATCAGCTGTTAGCTGTCGTCATAGTAACTACACTGTTTCAAGAGGATTTCGCGTATTGCGACATAGAATTGCTAATTATGTCTGCTAAAGTACACATATTTCAATTTCCTACTTTCCCTTACTGTGCCCTTGAACTGCTGAACAGTCTCCTGCATCTGCCCGAGCAGGAGATCCATCCCCCGCCGTCTCTCATCCACCCACTCGACCGCCGAAGCGGGAGCCGCCAACGTTGTAGCGGGCGGATGAGGGACAACGTGCGACAAATCATTAATATTCCGCTCGGAGTCCAGGACATGAACTGTCTCAGGGGTTGTTTTGTGGGGCACAGGTAGTTTAGTACTGTGCAAAGGGAATTTAGAGGTAGGTTCTGGGAGCAAAGGTGTCTCTATCACCGAAGGGGTGATTTCAAGAACAGGCCTAATTATTTCAGGCTCATCTACTGTAGTAGGGAGTCTTTCTATTTTAATTATTTGGTCGGTGGGTTCTGTACTACCTAAGCCTGTGTTAGTTAGTTGCCTTCTAACAGCTGGGGGCAAATTAGGCAATTTCTGACGGTGGGACATTCTTCTACGTCTACTTAGACGAGACTTTTCCATGACTTTCTTGAGACGCATCTTAATGGACACTGGCCTTAAAGATGCGGATGATCTAGCAAATGTCATGGGTGATAGGGAGTTGTGGCGGTGCAATTTTGTTGACAAGCCGGCACAGCATTCTTAAAAATGCAGCTGCAATGCAGCATGCCGATCCTAGTAGTAGTAGTAGTACTTAGACGAGATCTATTTCCTCCGCCTTCAGGATCGGTGGTATCGCCTTCATCAGATGATGTATATCCCTGTCTTTTGGGAGTAGATCGACTCATCATCTGCATTTGACTAGCTGTTAACTGTTTATTTATGCAGTCTTGATTCTCTTGAATATTTTCCAACTCTAGTTGGGTGGTCTCTTCAGATGCTCTTCGTTCTGCTTCTGCCACTGCCTCTGCCGCTTTTCTTTCAGCTTCGGCCACTGCCACTGCCGCTTTTCTTTCCGCTTCGGCCGCTGCCACTGCCGCTGCCGCTGCTATTTTCTTTCTGTCTTCTATACGTTTTTTCTTGACTTGTTCTTCTTGGACCCTAGCAATGCGGAGTCTTTCATCAAATTTAGCTTGGTTCGCAGCTAACATATCCGCATCGATTGCGTCCAACACAAGCTTGGCTCCTTCACTATTAGGGCGAAGTCCAGACAGCCGTCTCCTCAACTCTTCGTCACCTACAAATCGTTGATAGTCTGACAGATAGATATCAATAGCATCTCTCTTATGCGGTGTTTCTGCTGTCACTTCACTTTCCACTTGGGAAAAGGTAGCTTCTGTTGATTCTCCATGGGTTGAGCGCTCAGCCAGCTGAGATTTCCACTGGGCTGTTTCTTGAACCTTGAGACCCACCCGCTGGAACCAAGTCTTTACGGCAACTTGCAACGACGTATCTTGGCTTCTTTTCGAAGCTTCCTCAAAGGCCGATAGGGTTAGTCTGATTCTTAGAATTCTTTCTCGAACTTGATAAAGCAGCTCTTCCTGCTTTTGAGGTCTTTGCCGTTGTTGAAACAGGTGTTCCTCTAAGCACTCCAAAGAGCTGAAGAATCCCTGGACATATTCTGCTGCCGACCTCTCCCACACAGCTGGATCACTCGTGTTTCTTGTCACTCCCATCCTGTGTAAGTCCTCCCAGGCAGCTTCCGATAAGTTAAACGGGAGTCCGGGTCCGGGGAAGTTCCATTGCTTCTCGACAATAGACTTCAGTTCCTCCACCGTATATCCCACATAACTGACCTCCCTCGTGTATCCCGCACAACCGTCCCCGGTCAATCGCTTACTTCTCGCCCAACCGACTGGATGTTCTTCCAAAGCGATCAATACTCTAGCGAGTACGTTCCCTGGAAGAATGAGAAGGGGATCCGTATAAACCGCATCTGCCATCTTAGCTCCGCGCTCGGGTGTCAGCTCTACGGTATCCGCACTACTGGAGCTGTCGGGCCGCTGAGAAATAAGTTATCGGCTCGAGGGTTGCTGCTGTTCCGTTGCTTCTTGGTCCTGCTTGACCTGAGCTCGAGTGCCTATGATAGACCTACGGTGTTGGACTAGCCTAGGGTCTGATACTACTACTGGATGGATGATCTTTCTTACAGTAGGAAGTGAATTGAACTTCGGTCTCACACGTTCCACACTCCTGTCTGGGTCACAGATGGTTGTATCTAGGAGACTGTCTGACAGGTTTTGCTTTGTATCAGACATGTTTGTTTGTACAGTTGAATGCCTACTGCTATATTACAGTTTAAGCAAGTCTAGTAATTCAGTATCACCTTTAGCCTAGTAATTAATTACCGATATCGTCACTCTATGTAACGTGATATATATAATATATTAGAATACCGGTATGCTTATAGTATATATAAGTATTATTAGACTAGATTTGTCACAGAATACCGGTATATAATTTTAGCACAAATATATAGCAATATATAATAAGCCTATCATGAATACCGGTATGCAGCTTACACTTATAGGATATATAAGTATAATTATGAACTAGAATTAATTACAGAATACCGGTATAATTTCAGCCTAAATTTATAAATATATAATAGGCCTATCGTGAATACCGGTATACAGCTTACACTTATAGTATATATATAAGTATAATTACAGACTAGAATTAATTACAGAATACCGGTATGATTTCAGCCTAAATTTATAGAAATAAATATAATAAGCCTATGGTAAATACCGGTATGTCAATTATTTTAGAATAATTGAATTTCTGAAATTTTAGGGGATACTTGGTTACTTTGCTTTACTTGATTACCGTTATTTAAGCAGTAGTCCAACTGATATTTAGACCTAATTATTGTATGACAGGCCTACTGTTTTATAAATCGGTTTGAATTGATTTATACCCCTATAATGGGTTTTGTCAATATTTGAAATAAATGTTATTATTTCTGGGAAGGAGTCACCGCACAGAAGCTGTACGCTCTCAGTGAAGTGCTACTTGTTGGACACTAAAACACATAATTCTAATTTACCTAAGTTACTTATTACTACAAATTACGTACAATTCGGGGTGAGATTACAATCTCTAAATAAACACAAAAATTACACGTACGAATATTTAGGGTAATTTTACAAGAAGTCTACAAACCAGCCTAACAAAGGGTTAGAATATCTGGTTATTACAAACAGACAGGATACTACGGTATTTGAAAATAACAAGCAGTAGTAAATATACTGCGTTGTCCAGATAGGAAAAATACCACCGTCTGACGACTTATAGCCGTATCGCTATAAGTACTACGTTATGTATCACGGAGTGTTCCTACCTAGAAGTTAATTACCGCGGTCTACCAGAACCAACGTGCCGATTAACCACTTTACAACACAAATATTCTGCCTACACACTAATTACTTTCGGAAAGCACTGTACACTAAACCCTAAATTAGGTACAAGTACTTCTACAACAAATAATCAGTAGTTAAAAATACTTGTACAGCTAAAAGAACCACGGTATCTGCTGGAGTGACCGGGGCACAAAATCACCAGTCTTTACCTACGCCAAGCAGCCCTGATGTAGTACCGGGGTTAATTTAACTATAACGGTATGTATAACAAGCACAATTACTGTAGGAATAAACTTGGGGATATGAATGTTGCGAATAATCGCATAAACTCTGAATAATAAATATTACGCTACGCGTACAGACTACTCAAACAAAATGCAGACCAAACGCCGGCAGACTACTATCAAGCCCAAACAAACTACAGTATATGCAGACTCCGAAATGGTTAGTTAGTATGCGTTCTAACCGAGTAGTACGACTTATTCTTTCGAGGGGGTTTACCTCACAGCACTGGAAGCCCCTACTTTCCTACCTAGTACTTTTTCGGACATACGCTCTACACACACTACAATCTCCTCAGACTTAACAACAGTCAGACAACAGTCCAGCCTACAAATTATCTGTACAATCTGAGCAGGCTTACACGTCTTCTGCTCAATATTAGCCTACAAATAAGTAAAACTGACAGAAATAAGTAAACCATACAAAGGAATAAGGGGTGATCAATCCCTAATCCCCTAACAGCCTACAATATACAATATATCACAATCGAAATAATACTGCTGTACCTTTACTGCTGTAAGTACCGGTCCGGGTGGTTAGGTAGTCAGGCCTACTAGGTACCGGTTGACCGGTACTTCAGATTTATTGCCTACTGCAATACAGAAGCAATAACCGTTATTGTTCTTACCAGAACAATATTAAACTGTATTTATTGCCTACACTGCAATCAGAATTTAATATCTGTTATTGTTCGCGCTTTCAGACCTTTAGCAGTTTAACCTGCCAAATTGGGATGTCTTCTAGATAATAAATCGTCTTTAGCCTATGACGAGTATTTGATTTGATTCACATATTAATAGCGGTATCTAAGGTAACAATCGGGGGGGGGGGGGGGGGGGGGGGGGGGTGGTTGTTGGGTTAATTAACATAGTCCTGTGGTCGGTTAGTTATAATAAATATAAAAAAAAATATTTAAATGATAATGGTCCGCTTTTCAAAAATGTGCCCTACCCCACTCCAGATGCTCCCTACGTCCATGATACAGGTAAAGCTAGTAATTGGCTTGGAGGAGGGAGGGGGAACTGGAGGTACGTCGTAAACCCTCCCACGAAATTGTTTATACTAATTAGTTGGGTAATTAGTTGTATTTGGAATCCTTGCAAGACAAGCTTTTTATTGATATGAAAAAATAAAGTTACTAAACATTAGTGTTTGATAATTTTTTAAATATTTCAAAAAATATTCATTCTAGAACATTATTTTTTAAAAATAAAATAGCTAGTCATGTTCTGGTATATTTCAAAGAATAAATTCAAAAACTTAACTAGATAGTATATTAAATTTGGTCTTTCTGACTATCCGACAATCTGTCCATCATATATAAGAAAAGGATCAGTTTAGTTTAATACCTGGAGTATACTACCCCCCCCCCCCCCATAGAGTTTCGTGGAGCTATACTTACCATGGAGCTATAGAGTTTCGATAAAGCTGTAAAGTTTCCCCCAGGATAATAATAATAATTTTATAAAGGCTTTAATTAACCTAATCTTACTTAAAAATCATGACAACTAAATTATTGTTTACAAATACATTTCAACGGATACAATAAATTTGTTAAATACACTCTAATTATATTGACGCAAAGGAACAACAGATATCAAGAGAGAGACTTTCAGTCTGGATTTCCGCATAGAAAAATAGTTTTACAATAATTAGTATTAATTATTATGGGTAGAATGTATTCGAGTATTTCAAGTGATTATTTCAATGAAACGTTGCAAATTATGACTACAACACTGTTGATAACGGTTATAAGATAAGATAGTCTCTATACCATGTTATGTAGCAAGGTCAAGGTCAGGTCAGGTATTCTAGGTCATTGATCAAGAAAACTTGCCACCTCCATGCAGCATAAAGGAGGTGCCACCTGTAGCTGCATAGACCCTCTTACTAGGGCAAATCTGGTCCTGTAACTAGGACCCCCTTCGTTCTGGGATAAGGACGCCCTTGGTCCTGGATTAAGGACCCATATACTTGGCTGCAGGGGTATATGGCCTGACCAGGCAGATGGTGATCTACCAATGGCTGGTTAGGAGTAGAGTGTTCTCATGTCCACTCTGAGGGCACTTCACTGCGACCTGCACCTGGCAGCAAGGGTACAGGGCATGACCCAGCAGATGAGCTGCAACAGCCAATGGTGGGTCATGTACGCCAGAGTAGATATGGGTGATGGGCCTCATATCTGACTCCATTGCGACACCCACCCTGTGGAATGGCAAACCAGGGTGTGGTATTTGCCCCGAGAGCTGACTCGGCAAAAAAGCACCCCCCAACCCCCACTATGGATTACATTAGCAATGCGGAGGTCCGGCCACTAGAGGCCAGTGGAATTACCGGACACAATCGGCCTCACAGGCGTCAGTTAACTCCTGACCGGCTGCCTGTCTCACCCCCTACTGGAGAGAGAGCAGCCAACAATTCTTTGAGTCCCTTTCCTGATGACCTTTCTGGCCCAAACCCTGGGTCACCAGGGAGGCCAGATTGTGATGGGGAGAGGGATTCTGGAGTTGGAGGCTACTCTCATGTTCCACCCCGACCAACAAAGCCATTGGTGAATCTGAGGCAAGTCACTAGACTAGCCTCAGTAAACACCCTAACACTCGGGTCCCCAATGCGACAAGGTGAGCTGACTGCCTTGGCAGATAAGCTTTCTCTTAGCGCAGTGGGTGTTCAAGAGCACCGAATGCAGACTGGACAGACTGATGAGGTTCTGATTAAGGACATGGGGGGCGGTTGGCGACTCGCCCTCGCGTCAGCAGATGATAGTGGCAATGGTGGAATTGGTCTATTGATGAATCCAACTGCACATGCAGCATTGGACAAAATAGACCAAATCTCTAACCGCATCATCCGTTGCCACTTCTCATGTTCTGGAAGACTGGCTAAGAAGTTTCCTAAGGTGGTTCTGATTGTGTGCTACTCTCCAACTAGTGTTGCCCCTGTAGAGGAGGTGGAAAATTTCTACCACAATCTACAAGCAGCAACTGATGGAGTGGATCAGCATGCATTCTTAACATTCCTGGGAGACTTTAATGCAAGTCTGCATCAATCACCTACATCGCCCTGGGTCTATAGCAATAGTGTTAACCGAAATTCTGTCCATCTTCAGGATTTTATCTCTGGAAATGGATTGTTTTCGGCTGGAACCCAGTTCAAGAAGCGAACTGGAAAGCTATGGACTCATAGTGGACCCAGTGGTCACAAGTCCCAGATAGACCATATTCTGTTTCGTAGGAAATACAGGAGCTCTATACAAGACTGTAATGCATTTACACTTCGACCCTTCTCCAGTGATCACCGCCTTATTGTGGCCAAGGTAAGACTTAGTCTGCGTGCTAGCAGAACAACGAAATCTGCCTTGCCACGGCATGACTGGTCCTCTCTGTTGCAACAGCCAAGTGTGAGATCCAGCTTCACACTACAGCTGAGCAACAGGTATGAGGCTCTTGCCTCTGAGGCGGCAGATCACTGTGAGGGCTATACTGCCTTTACAGAAGCAGTTAAGTTAGCAGCTGCAGAAACAGTTCCTGTATACCCTCGAAACAGGAAAAGGGCCCCCTGGACTGACAACAAAATTCAGAAGTGCCGAAATGACCTTCATAAGGCGCAGAAAGAGTCCCGACTCAAACAGACTACAGCGGCCAAGAATGCAGTTAAAGCTGCATCTAGGTCCCTGAACAGGCAGTACTCTGTTAATCTACAGGAGCTAATAAACCAACAGGTTGATGCCATCAATGATGCTGACGACAGCAGGCAATCATCCCAGGCATGGAAATCGATCAATCTGCTTACTGGGCGGAAAAGCCAACCAACCACCAAGGTTAAGGCTGAATCACCAGCCGATCGCCTCAATGGTTGGAAAGCCCACTTTGAAAAGCTCCTCAATAATGACAGGGTATTGCCTGATAACTTTATAGAAGTAAAAGTGTCTGAGTCTGTACTCCCAGATATTCCCATTGGCGATATCTCCTTTGCAGAAGTGAAGGCTGCTGCAAAGAGCATTAAGACCAATCGTGCCAGTGGAGTAGATGGTGTTCCCCCTGAGGTCTTTAAAATACCTGAGTGTTTAAAGCTCATCTATCCCATCATAGTAGACATGTACCGTACAACAAGAGTCCCACAAGAAATGAAAACAAATAAGTTGGTGCCAGTTCCCAAGAAGGGCAACCTAACACTCTATGGTTCTTTTCGGGGAATCTCATTGATCTCGATTGCTGCAAAACTATACAATAGAATTCTATTAAATCGCATCAGGGATCCCATTGAGAGACTGCTACGTGGAAATCAGAATGGGTTCCGTAAAGGTCGTGGGACCATGGAGCCCATTTTGGCACTTAGAAGGATAATTGAAGAGTTATCAAAAAAGAAAGACAGGCATCTGGCTGTTATCTTTGTTGACTTCTTCAAGGCCTTTGATTCAGTCTCTCGCTCACGTATGTTCAGCATACTTTCATTATATGGGATTCCTGATGAAATTATTGCAGCAATCAGATCAGTATACGATGGTTCGACAACATTTGTGTCTACTGTTGATGGTGACACAGAACCATTTGAAGTGTTATGGGGCGTCCTCCAAGGAGACACACTTGCACCATTCTTGTTCATTATTGTGGTTGACTATGTTCTACGCATGTCCTTAGATCATCATAATGATGATGGGGTGATGATAACTCCACCTACTGGCTCCAGAAGTCGAGGAAATCCTGCCAAGTACCTAACTGATCTAGACTTTGCTGATGACTTAGGAGTACTCTCAGAATCATTAGAGGGAGCCCAGCGGCTCCTCAGCTCATTAGAACATGCTGCTTCTAGTGTTGGTCTTTTTATTAACTCCAGAAAGACCAAAATTCTGACAGTTAACTTTGAAAGTCCTCAGCAAGTCTCTGATCGGATGAGCATAAGCTCAAAGGATGGTATGCTTGAGCATGTGGACGACTTCTGTTACCTGGGATCATGGATCCGGAAGTCAGGTGAGGACCTTCGAATACGTAAGGGAAAGGCATGGGCAGCCTTGAATAGGCTTTCCAGGATTTGGAAGTCACCTAGAATTAATCGGAAACTTAAGGTCCGATTATTCAGAGCAGCAGTAGTTCCAGTACTCCTCTACGGGAGTCCATGCTGGGCTCTAACTGCTGAGGACACCAAATCTCTGGATGGCACATTCACAAGAATGCTACGCCGGGTACATTGTGTCAAGTACAATGCACACATCTCCAACCAGACACTATATAACATTGGAGGTGTCTCATTGGTTCCCCCAAGCTTGACACTAGAACAAAATCGCCTCCGCTTTGCAGGACATTGCTTTCGCCGTGAGGACCAGCCAGTGCATAATCTTGTACTTTGGCAGCCTCATGGAGTGAATAAGCATGGTGGACAGCCCATGACTTTCTTGAGACGCATCTTAAAGGACACTGGCCTTAAAGATGCGGATGATCTAGCAAATGTCATGGGTGATAGGGAGTTGTGGCGGTGCAATTTTGTTGACAAGCCGGCACAGCATTCTTAAAAATGCAGCTGCAATGCAGCATGCCGATCCTAGTAGTAGTAGTATGTTATGTAGCAATCATAATAATAATCAGATTACACATCTTTACTTTAGGAAACATAAATAGGTACAAGACCATACACAACTGTTACATAATAGGTACAAAATGTACACAACTTGGTAAGATAGGTACACAACTTGGTACATTGTAGGTACAAAACGGCGCCCGGGATACAATGGTGTACCCGGAAAGAAGATGCGCAGATAAACGGATAAATTCGGCGAAAATAAACATAATTTCAGCATTCTTTAAAGATACCGACAGACCACAGACTGCGGGAATACAGGAATAACGGGAGTTTGCGTAAATTAGCGGGAATCTCGAACTGTCGAAAGCTTTCCCGAGATCACTTCCATTTTTACTGTACCGGTACCCAATTGTGCCCACATCCAGATCGATCCGATAACCGATCACGTCGCCTAGTCCATATGGTTGTCCATAGTCGTCAAAATGCCGCCCGAAACACTTCTTACCGTTTCCTCCGAAGCCAAAACTATTTTTATCAGTCCCGATATCGAGTGTCGCGCTTCCGGTGCTCCAACTAACCCGGAATGGGCCCTCGCACCTCGTCCTTTACCGTCGCCTCGTAATAGCTGAATAGTAACAAAACGACCGGATCCGACTATTCCTTTAGTCGTCCGGGTACCGTGCCAACTCCTCTGGCCACGCGCCCGCATGACACAGCAACCGTCCGGGGAGATGGCCAACTGGTCACTTCTATCGCTCTATCGAATGAGTTCCACTGAAATTTCGTAGACCTAGTTCTTCCCCCCGATTTCCCATCGAGTTTTCCATCTCGGAGTTTGTACCGTAGAGTTTCATGGACCAGCTGTAGTATCGGGATACAGAATGCCCCGGTCTTCCCGCTTCCGCCGCCATCAGCACAGTCTCCACCGCCCAGGATCAGAGCTGCAGAGGGACAGCCTCACCCTGCAAGTTGGTCGGTAGACTCCATTCCAGGACATCCAACAGTCCAACGCGCGTCCGATTTCCTTCTGAACACCACAGTCAGCTACAGAGCTACGAATGATCCCATACTGTGTACTGCAGTACTGCCATACCTGCATACTGCAGTACTGCCATGTCATACAGCCATATACAATAGCCTAATGCAATAGGCCAATACAGCAATAGTCATACAACCAGACTGCGTTCAGTGTTAGGCAAAACAGAAGTAGGCCTAGCCTAAGCAGCTAGGCTTGTACAGTCTGCAGTCTGACAGTTGTAGCTACAATAATTGCCGAAATGCATCGGATCGGATCGGATCGGACGGCATCTGACTATAAATGCACCCTAGCAGGATTCTCGATTCAGGGATTGAGTACAGCCTGACAGTACCGGTACACATGGTACATGCAGAATTGCAAAATTTGTCAGAAAACCAGCTGATTTATCCTACAGTAATAATAATTTAACGCATTTTAAATTTGGATAAATAAATTTATTATAACTGCAATAACAGTTACACTGATGCTGCACGAAGGCCCCACGCAAATTCTACTTGGAAAATTTTCAAACTTTTGCCAAACAGCATGTGTACCAAGTTTGGATAGATTTCATCAAGGATTGGCCGAGTTATTAACGTTTAAAATAAAATACTGAAAAAAAACGCGACAGAACGACAGAACGACAGAACGACAGAACGACAGAACGACAGGTTGATTAATGGTACCACTACGCTAAGGCTCACTCACTTCGTGGCTCGCCCCACAGAATGATTACTCAGCAGTTATTATGGTATTACTGTGATAGCTATCTCCATTTTTTTGCTATAGCATAGCTATTACAGTAATACCGATTAATTTTTGACCATGTTAATGGATATTATTATTATGTTTTGTGTTCTAGAACGTAAATTTGACCTTCTGAGGGAGAGGTTACCTATTATTTTTTATTATAGTAGCTAGTGTTTTTAAAGGTAGCTAGTGATCTTAAAATTACAAAATAATATTTTGGACCACGTTAATGGATATTATCATGATGTTTTTATGTTGTAGAACATACATTTCACCTTCTGAGAGAGGTTAGCTAGTATTTTTTATTATGGTAGCTAGTGATTTTAAAAACTAAAAAAAAAATAGTAAAAACTGTATTTTGCATCTGCCTATATTTTGTATAAAAAAAACTAGCCAGTGAATAATTACTAGCTAGGCCTACTATGACTATCAAATAAAAATTACTAGCTACCTGCCTCAATTATTTCAGGCGAATATATAATATAATTGAAAATTAACTTATATCTTAAATTTTTTCACTAGCTAATAAAAAGTACTACAGTAGCTAAAATAAAATCAAAAGTACTAGCTACCATCTTACTGTCAGAAGGTCAAATATTTGTTCTAGAACAAAAAACCTCATAATAAAAGCCATTTTTACACGAAAAAACTTGGTCAACATTTTTCTCAATTTTTCAATTATAATTGTTTTCACTAGCTAATAAAAAGTACTACAGTAGCTAACATAAAATCAAAAGTACTAGCTACCATTTTACTGTCAGAAGGTCAAATATTTGTTCTAGAACAAAAAACCTCATAATAAAAGACATTTTTACAAGAAAAAACTTGGTCAACATTTTTTTTCAATTTTTCAATTATAATTGTTTTCACTAGCTAATAAAAAGTACTAGCTAACACAAAATCAAAACTACTAGCTGCCATCTTACTGTCAGAAGGTCAAATATTTGTTCTAGAACAAAAAACCTCACAATAAAAGCCATTTTCATATAAAAACAATTGGTCAAAAAGTGGGTACCCATAACATAGTAATTCCGTCGTTGTCCTCACATACCTGTAGACCACGGTTGACACTCTATCCATTCCAATACGTCCATACAGTCCTTAATCTCTTGCCAGGTGTACTCGTCCGACTTAGTTCCAGTAGAGTCCCCACAACCTCTCATATCCACTCGAATACACACGTATCCATGGGAACACAACCACGGGTGTCTAAGGTGATCCTCCGCAGCAGACCAATCTCTTCTATAAGGCAGGTATTCTAGAATAGTCGGGAACCTTGTCTCCCTATCATTGACCAGATACGATCCTTCATAAAGCATCTTGCCCAAGGCTTCCGCCGGGGAGAACGGATACCACATTGTGGCTGCCAGTTGGCTTCCATCTGGTAGAGGTATGAACGACGCCTGAACCCAAACAACTCGATAATCACCAAAACCTAACAACCTCAGTTCTGTAAAGGAACCCATCAGTTGCTGGTCCATTTTGGAAAATTCACAAGGCTGAAAAACATTGAATAGATAACAGAACGGTCGACGTTTCGTTTATATAAAACATGAAATAGATAACGGAACAGTCGACGTTTGGTTTATATAAAACATGTAATAGATAACGGAACAGTCGACGTTTGGTTTATATAAAACATGTAATAGATAACAGAACGGTGGACGTTTCGTTTATAAAAAACATGTAATAGATAACGGAACAGTCTACGTTTGGTTTATATAAAACATGTAATAGATAACGGAACAGTCGACGTTTGGTTTATATAAAACATGTAATAGATAACAGAACAGTCGACGTTTGGTTTATATAAAACATGTAATAGATAACGGAACAGTCTACGTTTGGTTTATATAAAACATGTAATAGATAACGGAACAGTCGACGTTTGGTTTATATAAAACATGTAATAGATAACGGAACAGTCGACGTTTGGTTTATATAAAACATGAAATAGAAAACGGAACAGTCGACGTTTGGTTTATATAAAACATGTAATAGATAACGGAACAGTCTACGTTTGGTTTATATAAAACATGTAATAGATAACGGAACAGTCGACGTTTGGTTTATATAAAACATGTAATAGATAACAGAACAGTCGACGTTTGGTTTATATAAAACATGTAATAGATAACGGAACAGTCGACGTTTGGTTTATATAAAACATGTAATAGATAACGGAACAGTCGACGTTTGGTTTATATAAAACATGTAATAGATAACGGAACAGTCGACGTTTGGTTTATATAAAACATGTAATAGATAACAGAACAGTCGACGTTTGGTTTATATAAAACATGTAATAGATAACGGAACAGTCGACGTTTGGTTTATATAAAACATGTAATAGATAACGGAACAGTCGACGTTTGGTTTATATAAAACATGTAATAGATAACGGAACAGTTGACGTTTGGTTTATATAAAACATTTAATAGATAACGGAACAGTCGACGTTTGGTTTATATAAAACATGTAATAGATAACGGAACGGTCGACGTTTGGTTTATATAAAACATGTAATAGATAACGGAACAGTCGACGTTTGGTTTATATAAAACATGTAATAGATAACGGAACAGTCGACGTTTGGTTTATATAAAACATGTAATAGATAACGGAACAGTCGACGTTTGGTTTATATAAAACATGTAATAGATAACGAAACAGTCGACGTTTGGTTTATATAAAACATGTAATAGATAACGGAACAGTCTACGTTTGGTTTATATAAAACATGTAATAGATAACGGAACAGTCGACGTTTGGTTTATATAAAACATGTAATAGATAACAGAACAGTCGACGTTTGGTTTATATAAAACATGTAATAGATAACGGAACAGTCGACGTTTGGTTTATATAAAACATGTAATAGATAACGGAACAGTCGACGTTTGGTTTATATAAAACATGTAATAGATAACGGAACAGTCTACGTTTGGTTTATATAAAACATGTAATAGATAACGGAACAGTCGACGTTTGGTTTATATAAAACATGTAATAGATAACGGAACAGTCTACGTTTGGTTTATATAAAACATGTAATAGATAACGGAACAGTCGACGTTTGGTTTATATAAAACATGTAATAGATAACGGAACAGTCGACGTTTGGTTTATATAAAACATGTAATAGATAACGGAACAGTCGACGTTTGGTTTATATAAAACATGTAATAGATAACGGAACAGTCGACGTTTGGTTTATATAAAACATGTAATAGATAACGGAACAGTCGACGTTTGGTTTATATAAAACATGTAATAGATAACGGAACAGTCGACGTTTGGTTTATATAAAACATTTAATAGATAACGGAACAGTCGACGTTTCGTTTTTATAAAATATGTAATAGATAACGGAACAGTCTACGTTTGGTTTATATAAAACATGTAATAGATAACGGAACAGTCGACGTTTGGTTTATATAAAACATGTAATAGATAACGGAACAGTCGAAGTTTGGTTTATATAAAACATGTAATAGATAACGGAACAGTCGACGTTTGGTTTATATAAAACATGTAATAGATAACGGAACAGTCGACGTTTGGTTTATATAAAACATTTAATAGATAACGGAACAGTCGACGTTTCGTTTTTATAAAATATGTAATAGATAACAGAACAGTCGACGTTTGGTTTATATAAAACATGTAATAGATAACGGAACAGTCGACGTTTGGTTTATATAAAACATGTAATAGATAACGGAACAGTCGACGTTTGGTTTATATAAAACATGTAATAGATAACAGAACAGTCGACGTTTGGTTTATATAAAACATGTAATAGATAACAGAACAGTCGACGTTTGGTTTATATAAAACATGTAATAGATAACGGAACAGTCGACGTTTGGTTTATATAAAACATGTAATAGATAACGGAACAGTCGACGTTTGGTTTATATAAAACATGTAATAGATAACGGAACGGTCGACGTTTGGTTTATATAAAACATGTAATAGATAACGGAACAGTCGACGTTTGGTTTATATAAAACATGTAATAGATAACGGAACGGTCGACGTTTGGTTTATATAAAACATGTAATAGATAACAGAACAGTCGACGTTTGGTTTATATAAAACATGTAATAGATAACGGAACAGTCGACGTTTGGTTTATATAAAACATGTAATAGATAACGGAACAGTCGACGTTTGGTTTATATAAAACATGTAATAGATAACAGAACAGTCGACGTTTGGTTTATATAAAACATGTAATAGATAACGGAACAGTCGACGTTTGGTTTATATAAAACATGTAATAGATAACGGAACAGTCGACGTTTGGTTTATATAAAACATGTAATAGATAACAGAACAGTCGACGTTTGGTTTATATAAAACATGTAATAGATAACGGAACAGTCAACGTTTGGTTTATATAAAACATGTAATAGATAACGGAACAGTCGACGTTTGGTTTATATAAAACATGTAATAGATAACGGAACAGTCGACGTTTGGTTTATATAAAACATGTAATAGATAACGGAACGGTCGACGTTTGGTTTATATAAAACATGTAATAGATAACAGAACAGTCGACGTTTGGTTTATATAAAACATGTAATAGATAACGGAACAGTCGACGTTTGGTTTATATAAAACATGTAATAGATAACGGAACAGTCGACGTTTGGTTTATATAAAACATGTAATAGATAACAGAACAGTCGACGTTTGGTTTATATAAAACATGTAATAGATAACGGAACAGTCGACGTTTGGTTTATATAAAACATGTAATAGATAACGGAACAGTCGACGTTTGGTTTATATAAAACATGTAATAGATAACGGAACAGTCGACGTTTGGTTTATATAAAACATGTAATAGATAACAGAACAGTCGACGTTTGGTTTATATAAAACATGTAATAGATAACGGAACAGTCGACGTTTGGTTTATATAAAACATGTAATAGATAACGGAACAGTCTACGTTTGGTTTATATAAAACATGTAATAGATAACGGAACAGTCGACGTTTGGTTTATATAAAACATGTAATAGATAACAGAACAGTCGACGTTTGGTTTATATAAAACATGTAATAGATAACGGAACAGTCGACGTTTGGTTTATATAGGTTTTTAATCGATTAGTATTATTCAGCTTAGCGTTCACTTTGGTTTAAGAGATTCTAGAATAACGCACAATAATATATATATTATTGTTCCCATAGTTACATACTTTAACCCTATTACCACTGGGGGGGGGGGGGGGGGGGGGCGAATCGGCCCCTTCCTAGTTTTTAGTTGCTGTAACTATGCACCCACATTACGTACCGGCCCAATTTTTTGTGAGAATTAGTCAAATTTAATGCCGCATCTTTTGCAAAAAACGCCGTTGCAATTGGATTTCTACTTTTCGATGTGGGTGCCACCTCAAAATTTGGTCTCCAGCACCAAATTTTTTGAAATTTTCGAATTTTACAAAGTCATTCGTGATTTAGTAATTATTTGTGTTTGGGCTATTTTTATTTATTTTCATTGGTTTGGATCACTCTAATGCTCTATACAAGTATGTAAGTGTAGTGGTACGTCATTTTTGGAGCACCAAATTTAGGGCGTGGCACTTTAAAATTTCAAAATTACTTTATTCGGAAAATTTACTAAAGTTCTGATTTCGAAGCATTTTTATTGGTTTTCTGGAGCGCTGAATCGATTAAAAGTAGTATAGAAGCCTGAAGACTTAGTGGTTCGCCATTTTTGGTGCACTAAAATTAGGGTGTGGCACTTCAAATTTTGAAAAATACGAGATTCGGAAAATACACTGAAGTTTTGATTTGCAAAGCATTTTTATAGGTTTTCTGGAGCGCTGAATCGATTGAAAGTAATATAGAAGCCTAAAGACTTAGTGGTTCGCCATTTTTGGTGCACCAAAATTAGGGCGTGGCACTTCAAATTTTGAAAAATACGAGATTCGAAAAATTCACTAAAGTTTTGATTTAAATTAATTTTATAGGTTTTCTGGTGCGCTGAATCGATTGAAAGTAATATAGAACCCTGAAGACTTAGTGGTTCGCCATTTTCGGTGCACCAAAATTAGGGCGTGGCACTTCAAATTTTCAAAATTACTTTATTCGGAAAAAACACTAAAGTTTTGATTTCAAAAAATGGCTAACTTCTAAATCTTCAGGCTTTTCTATATTACTTTCAATCGATTCAGCGGTCTGGAAAACCTATATAAATTCGTTAAAATTTAAATTTCGGTTTATTTTCCGAATCTCGTATTTTTCAAAATTTGAAGTGCCACGCCCTAATTTTGGTGCACCAAAAATGGCTAACCACTCAGTCTTCAGGCTTCTATATTACTTTCAATCGATTCAGCGGCCCAGAAAACCCATAAAGATGCGTTGAAATAAAAAAATTAGGGGTATTTTCTGAATATCTAATTTTTCAAAATTTGAAGTGCCACGCCCACTTCTTATGTGCACGAAAAATAGCATCCACTTCAACTTTTGGAAGTGGAATATAATCACATTCGATTCAGCGTCTCCCAAATTTTGTAGGATTTCATTGGACGACTACAAAAATATAGTGGGTGGGAGGAATCGGCCCCCCCCCCCCCCAGTGCTGATAATGGTCAAAACACCCCAGTGGTAATAGGGTTAATGGCTATATGGTTAAAACTCAATTCAAGAGTACGTGGTTCAAGTAGAATGTTGGAATTTTGATTTAGATAAACTAAAAATAATGCGGAAAGTTTAAAAATTAAGCCAATTTTTATTCGTTAATTGAACTGTTAATGCAACAGTAATAAATGATGTCATAATATGGAGTTACAGTTGCATTAACAGCTCAACTCTGTGACATACGAACTGAATATAAAAAAATTAATATACATCATGTCCTGGAATATAGTGTCGTTATTCAGATACCTGCCCCCCCCCCCCAAATTTTTCTACAAATCTTAATGAGAGTTTCACAGTTTCATCAGTTTCACCTCCCTCCTCCTTGCTGGGTGAGCCAGAATTTTTATTTTCGCTTTCATTCTTTAGCTACAAGCGTTTAAAAAAGGTGTCTCCGGTGATATTTCACCAGTTACAGTCCAGTTATTCTTCAACATTATACTGATTTGTTGGTACTGATGGAAAGCTGGCCATGTAAGGATTCCAAATATGTAACATAATCTGAATTTGGTTGGGAAATAGCTGAGATATGAGCGTTCAAATGGTGCATGGTTTTGCATCTGCATGAGGCTATTTTATTCTATTAAATAAAAATACCATATTCTAGAACATTTTGTTTATTTATGAATAGCTACGGAATAGTATAATTAAGAGGTATCGCATTGTTGCCCTGCTACGTATGGAATAAACAAAATGTTCTAGAATATGGCACATTAATTAAATAGAATAAATGGCCTGCAGGGGAAGCAAATACATGCAACATTCGAATGCCCATATCTCAGCTATTTCCCAACCAAATTTAAATAATTTGACATATTTGGAATCCTTTCATGGGCAGCTAGTAAGGTAAGTAGGTCAAGTCACTATGGAAGAAGGTGTACGGAGCAAGTTCCGAAAATACTAGCTAGACATCCCTAAAACAGTAGCTGTAGAGAATAATATGATATTAGAACTTATATTGCCAATTATATCTTTAGAACTTATATTGCCAATTATATCTTTAGAACTTATATTGCCAATTATATCTTTAGAACTTATATTGCCAATTAATGTGTTTGGTTAGTACAGTTCACTAATCCACACTATGTACTTACAGCTGATTTACACATTATACATTCCGTACTCCTATATCTGTTGTACTTATTGTGAGTAATAATAATAATAATAATAATAATATATATTTATTTATATAGCGCCAAATTTACATCATATACGTACTCTAAGGCGCTGACAACACATAGTACACAGTAATTATTAGTTCGTGACTGCAATAGCAATAGTTATGAAATAAAAATCAACTAAATTAATGTAGTAGTTAAAAACCAACAATAAAAACATCATAAAATATAGTAAAAACAAACAATAAAAACGATCATCGTAAATATAGTAGCATATAGTAAAGAACAAACAATAAAAAACGATCATCGCAAGCATTCCAGTGCGGGTTAAGTTAAAAAGTAATTAATGGCAGAATAGAATATAATGGCAGTGATAATGAATTAAAATTAAAATTAAAAAAACCGTAAAAACTACTGTTATGGTGGACTTTTTAAGATTTAAAATATATTGATGTTAAAAACAATCGTGTATACATCCAGTACTTAAGTTAAAATTAGATTTAAAATTGAAAGTAATTAATTAAAAAATGTCAGTCGTCCATAAAAACAAATAAATAATGTTTAGTTTAGATTTAACTTCATAGGCACAGCGTAATATAGGACACTAGTTCACGTGGTATTCCAGATTGTACAGGTGAGTTTTTAGACGTTTCTTAAAAATGCCCACATTCGATGATTCGCGTATGGCCGGAGGCAATGCGTTCCATACAGTTGGAGCAGCAATGGAGAACGATCGCCTACCATAATGTTCCGTATTGTAGGGAGGGACCACGAGTAAACCCAGCCCGCTGGATCAAATCTGAGTAACAAATCTTTACCCATTATTACATCAATATATTGTGTTAGCGAATTCAATTCCGCTAACCACCCCATAAAGTTGGGAAAACAGTGCCTTTAAGCAATATTGGGGAGTACGAGGTTGATTGCCAATCAACCTCGTATCACCCTCAATAAACGGGGACGACAAACCCCAAAGGGCCACACACAATGGGGGTCAGAGGTTACACCTCCGGGAGAGAGAGAGTGACAGTAGTGGGGGAAAACACCCCCAGAGAGATGGGAGGCGAGAATTAGGTTATTAGCCAATGGGGGGCAGGCATCCGCTGAGTAATACGGCCAACCTAGTGCAGTATATTACCTATTGATGTTTCTCATTTATTCACTTAGCTTAGTCAGTTCAGTTAGGGCAGAACGGTAACTTTTATTACCGTCACCGCCACCATCACCAATTATATTACCGGTAGTCTTAGACTGTTATCCTTCAACTGTGCTTTGTGCCTTACTCTACTATATTCCATATATATTTCATACATATCAGTCAATAATATCAGAACTCTTTCAATCTAACAACAAACTCTTTCACACGGCGGGGACGCGTAAATAAAACAACCGGTCGGGATTCTCGGATCCTGTCACATATTGTACTTTGTTGATTTTACATCAATAAATGTTTTCATTTATGGATATCGCTGTCGCGTTATCCAATATGGCGCCCGATAAATAATACTTTAACTTCAATTTACTGTGATTTTTTGTAAATTCATTTGCTTACTATTACTATTAAATTACTATTATATTAATTTGCTAGCAAATGCCTTCAATGAACACTACATTTCAGTTGGGTCAAAACTAGATAGAAATATACCGAATACTACTACAGAGACACCTCTCAACTACTTACCAAAAATAGGACTGACAGAAAAACTGACAACATTTGGCACAACCACACCTGCTAAAATAATACTAATTTCAAAATCACTAAATAAACGATCAAACCCTGGCTACGATGAACTAGCTGCCTCCGCTGTTAATCCCACAATCGCACTAATTGCAGAACATCTATCGTATATTATAAACTTATCACTTTGCAGCGGCGTTATCCCCCAACAAATGAAAATTGCACGTATCGTGCCAATATTTAAAGTAGAAAATACCATGTTTGTTGAAAACTACAGACCTGTATCTATCCTTAATTACTTCTCAAAATTACTAGAGAAAACAGACAACATAGTACTAACGGATTACCTAACATAACATGTTCGTGGGGCCTTCGCGCAGCACGAGGCCCAGTTATGAGATACAAATTAAATTTGAACGACTGTATCACAAAATTAGTATTTGAGAAATTTAACCATACCACCAATCAATCAAAGAAAGGGGGACAGTACGTGTTCAGCCCTTTTAATCTGCCCCCCCCCCCTCCCACCCACCAATACATAACCGCGACATCTACCACCCACAGGGCGGAAGGGTATCACAAACTTATTTCCAATCGCACGTTCAATATGCGAAGCCATGTGGTTTATAATAAACGCAGTACTCGTCTTCATTATAAGCCTCGTTGCTTTCGTCCTGTTTTGTATTTAAATATAATTCTTAAACGCAGGCTGACGATCTTTATAATAATAATAACTAGGGATGCGTTCAATATGTGAAGCCAGGTGGTTTATATAATAATAAAATCAACGCAATACTCGTCTTCATTATAAGCCTCGTTGTGCTCATCCTGTTTTGTATTTAAATATCTTTCCTAAAAGCAGACTGACGATCTTTATTACTACCGATGCGTTCAATAGGCGAAGCCAGGTATGGTTTAGGGTTAGGGTTAGGGTTAGGGTTAGGGTTAGGGTTAGGGTTAGGGTTAGGGTTAGGGTTAGGGTTAGGGTTAGGGTTAGGGTTAGGGTTAGGGTTAGGGTTAGGGTTAGTTATTTCCTACTTTCTATTGGTACAGTACAAGGTGCTAATAGTTATGATCAGCTGTTCTGGCCCTACCATTGAATGCCTTGTAACGGTAGTTAAGGAATTATTGCGGTCAGGTGGTACCTCAGCTTTCATGTAATAGTGTTGCTTTCATGTAGTCAGGTTGTACCTCTACATTGATAATACCGTACTAAACATATTTGAACTTATTTATATTTAGATATATTTCATATTTATATTCAGTCAGTGGCTACCTAGTACTCGCTGTGCTGTACGAGGCGACCCAGTCTTGCCTGGTGCTTTTCCTCAACCGAGCAGTTTACCGTCCGCGTGAGTTATCCGGTCGCGGTCACGGTCGGTGCGTCTGGATGGTTGGTGGCCCCCCTTGGCCCCAACGGCAACCACCGATAGCTCAACAAACTCTATTTCATTCGGCCTTGCCTATTCGCCTGACATAACGGCATAGGGAGCCATACTTTCCTTTAACGTGTTATCTTTCACGATACAGATAACCCACCTATTGGGTTTCTGGGATCATTATATTATGATATAAAGTACACCCTCAATCGTACTGATTGTCGGGCCTGTTTGTGTTGGTTATTATTGTGAACGGTGCTACACAGCGGAGGCCAGTTAAACAAACAAAGTGAGTTTCAAACCACATTAATAGGTTTACCCTACTTGGTGTCTTGTAGCTCTACCGTAAAGCCCTAAGCTGCCCCCTTATGACCCTTTTGTGTAAGATAGTTTAAAATAAGTGTGCGAATGTCCCCTATCCACCCCGGAATTCGACCTGTCAGTCACGTCGTACCGAGAAAGTCGGGTGTCAGGTTCTTTATTAACTGTCTAACAGTCACCGACTTTGACATTAAAGGAAAGTTAGATTTTTCAATTAATACCAGTTACCTGTAATTGATATTAATTGGAGAAAGTGCGATCCTCATTCGCCACCTTTCTGTGTGGTCTGATTTTACTTACAGTACCTTTAAAGTGAAATATATATTAAAAAAATATATAAGGGTTAATTTTTTACTGTTGCTGGTAATATCTAAGTTTATATATATACTGTACTGTTGTATATATGGTGTGTTTACATAGAGTA
>JAUCBJ010002150.1:0-62264 GCA_032718475.1 Nemertoderma westbladi | reverse complement strand
CTTGTGTTATTACATATTTGCAACGATTACAGTTAATTGCTGAATGGCTCCCGCGGGAAATTTGAATTTCACTCGTTCCCGTTTCTGGCCTACTGTGATCTCGCGGATCTGTACCGGTACCACCAGTACAGCCTAACAGCAGTACCGGTAAGTACCATAGGCCTGCAGATTACCGAGATTACGCTATTCATAATATTTTTACCTATTTTTACCATATTGCCATAGGCAGAGAGGCGAGAGGCGAGACCTAGTAAAAATTCAAACAGCTGAACAGTCTGACAGTGCAGTACCCGAGTACCGGTACCACCTGGTACCGGCAGAGTAGACCGGTACCTAAAAATACAAAATTATAATCACTACCGACACCGGTACTACCGGTAGCGGCTGAGCGGTAGGGGGGCTGTAGGGCAGGCAGGTCTTAATCCAGTAATCCTAATGCAGTAATCAGCCATTCCAAGCAAAAGTAAACCTTTTGGTGAAAAATGAAAGTACTTAGAAATGCATTTATTTTGTATTGAGTGTGTAGCACACATATTGTGCTTCATAAAACTGCTTTCAAATGTTCCATAACCCTCGCCAATTTTTTTTTACGGCGTCCGCAAAATGTGATTTAAAAAATGCCAAAAATTCAATATTTTTGGCATAATTACATACAAACCAAAATGGCATGATAATTACCAAACTGGCAATGTCATATGTTTTTCAGAATCTTATATCTATGTAGTAATTAGCTATGTCGGTTAAATAATGTACAACTAATAAATATTTTTCTAATAGCATTGTAATGAGTGGATGGAAAATATGTCACGACCGTTACGCTGAAGAACAAGTTTTTCCAATATCTCCATATCCCCGGCAGTAATGGTTATAATCTTTTATATCTATCGTTAGGTGGTTCGTATCAATTGTTTGAGTCATATAGTTTAACTTGACTGTATGTTCCAGTTGTAGTAATCAGCGTAACGGTCGTGACATTAACATGTGGGAAATGGGAATATTAGCATAGCATGTATAATTCAAGGAACGAAAGGTCGTCTTTTTTACTCTCCATTTAGATTACATTTTGGAATATGATTCCACACAAAGTGATAATTGTAATATTGGGTGTACAAAGGTTTCTTCTTAACCTATAATGTGCCATAAGAGCACTTATGACCGTAACGGTTGTGACACAAACTTAGGAATCATTATTATACAGTATAAATTAATTTGTATCTCCATCATTTACTGCATACCACTGCTGCAGTGGGATGTAATTATAATTATACTGTAATCAGGTAGTACACATAATAACCAAAATATCAGCTTACAATACTACATAGAACAGTAGAACGTATGGCTGCTTACATATAATCTGCAAAATTTGAAAAATTATGTTTATTTACTCTTGCACTTTTCATTTTAGCACCGAACATTGTAGGTGTATTCAACTGCGGAATTTAAAAAGCCTTCCATTGAAATCAGCGCACCAGAAAACCTGTATGTAATTGAAATAAACACCATTCCTACAAGTCTAGTTGTTTTCACTAATTTGAAAAATGCTGTTTACTTGCACTTTTCATTTTAGCACCAAAAATGGTAGGTATGTTCAACCAGTCAACTGCGGAATTTAAAAAGCCTTCCATTGAAATCGGCGTACCAGAACAGCAGGAAAAACTGTATGTAATAGAGAAAGAAACACCATTCGTACAATTCTAGTTGTTTTCACTAATTTGAAAAATGCTGGTTACTTGCACTTTTCATTTTAGCACCAAAAATGGTATGTCAGTAGATGTGTTCAACTGCGGAATTTAAAAAGCCTTCTATTGAAATCGGCGTACCAGAAAACCTGATATGTAATTGAAATAAATACCATTCCTACAATTCTTATTGTTTCAACTAATTTTAAAAATGCTGGTTACTTGCACTTTTCATTTTAGCACCAAAAACGGTAGGTCAGTAGGTGCGTTCAACTGCGGAATTTAAAAAGCCTTCCATTGAAATCGGCGTACCAGAAAACCTGTATGTAATTGAAATAAATACCATTCCTACAATTCTTATTGTTTTCACTAATTTGAAAAATGCTGGTTACTTGCACTTTTCAATTTAGCACCAAAAATGGTAGGTGTGTTCAACTGCGGAATTTAAAAAGCCTTCCATTGAAATCAGCGCACCAGAAAACCTGTATGTAATTGAAATAAACACCATTCCTACAAGTCTAGTTGTTTTCATTAATTTGAAAAATGCTGTTTACTTGCACTTTTCATTTTAGCGCCAAAAATAGTAGATGTGTTCAACTGCGGAATTTAAAAAGCCTTCCATTGAAATCGGCGTACCAGAAAACCTATATGTAATTGAAATAAATACCATTCCTACAAGTCTAGTTGTTTTCATTAATTTGAAAAATACTTGTTACTTGCACTTTTCATTTTAGCACCAAAAATGGTAGATGTGTTCAATTGCGGAATGTAAAAAGCCTTCTATTAAAATCAGCGTACAAGAAAACCTGCCTGAAATCGATATCAATACCTAACTCTAATACCTTACCATTTTTTGAAATTCAGATTTATGTGAAAATCGATAATGTCACAACCGTTACGAAACTATGTCACGACCGTTACGCTGGTTAATTGATTGCCACATTCTCTAATGATACTATATTGCCATACTGTTAATTTCATTTTAAACTCTATCTATTAACATGTTAGTCTGACATAAGTAACGCTAAATAAGTACAGTAAATTCGATAGAAATTTATAATGTGTAGGAGTCTCTAAAAAGCTTGTCCATTTCAGTCACGACCGTTACGCCAACTTTAAACTGGAATACAATCAATAAAACGTAATGTATTCCAGTGCGGTTTCGATTTTATTAAAGGTCCATATCTTAGGATCATATCATAGTAATATCTTTTCAATATCATTCTTCCATGTGCCCTTAGAATACTCATTAATACCGGAAACCCATGCGGAATGTCACGACCGTTACGCTGGAATGGCTGTAATGCTTCGGTTATAAACAGAACAGAACTATCACCTACCGGTACCGCCTGGCCTGGCCACTACTGCACTAGGCACCAGGCCTACCGTAGCCGTAGCCGTAGGTATGTTCTGTAGGTTGCCGGTAGCGCGTAAGCGTAGGGTAGCGATATTTGGTACGGTAGTAAGGCAGCCGTAGTTAGTCTAGCAGTCTAGTCTGTTTCTGTTACTGTGTTACAGTGGGCGGGCATGGGGGCAGTGTTAGAAAGTCTGAGATGATGCTGATAGTTTGTAGTTATAGATCAGTTGATAGGCCTTTATCAGTTTATACTGTTATAATATTATACGATATATTTCATATAATACATAATATAGGCCTATAATCTGATAATTACTGAATTATGTAATTAGGCCTAACTGTAACAATATAGGCCCATCTGATACCGGTATAGGAATACTGACTGAGTAACTGAAACTGAATGAATATGCCTCCAATTATTCCTTCGGCAATAAAGTTCGACTATCTGGTTGTCGGTGGTGGATCCGGTGGGATCGCAAGCGCTAATCGTGCGGGGCAGTACGGCGCTAAAGTTGCGCTTATAGAGAACGGGAAGCTAGGCGGCACCTGCGTGAACGTAGGTTGCGTTCCCAAGAAAATAATGTTCAACACAGCCAGCCACGCGGAATCCATAGACCACGGGTATCTTACTGACTACGGCTTCAACGTTTTATCTAAAGGCGACGCCTCGCAACCAATAGGGAAAGCCGCGTGGCCTGTTGTGAAACAGAAACGCGACGCCTACATATCGAAACTGAACGGTATCTACGAGAAAGGATTGGATAAAAATAAAGTTTGTTTGATCGAGGGGGAAGCCCGGTTTATCGGCGAACGAAAAGTCAAAGTCGGTGACGCCGTCTATACAGCGGACCACGTTACTATAGCGACGGGGGGGCGTCCCATATTCCCTAGCAACGTGCCCGGAGCCGATCTGGGTATTACATCAGACGGGTTCTTTGAGCTCGAGGCGTTACCCAGACGTACTGTGGTAGTTGGCGCCGGTTACATTGGGGTGGAGTTAGCTGGTATTCTCAACGCTTTGGGGTCTAGCGTTAGTTTTCTGATACGTAAAGAAAACGTCCTTCGTACGTTCGATAGTATGATAAGTGTTTCTCTGACAAGCGAAATTGTATCTGCGGGAATCGACTTGCAGAAAAGCACGAATGTTACATCAGTTAGCAAATCGGATAAAGGTTTGTTAACCGTTTCTACCGATAGGGGTGGAAATATATCGGATGTTGATTGTTTGATATGGGCCGTGGGAAGGAGTCCCAACGTCGATATAGGTCTAGCCGAGACTTCGGTGAAACTCAACCCCCGCGGTAGTATAGAGGTTGACGAGTTCCAGAACACGAGTTGCCGGGGCGTCTACGCCCTGGGGGATGTCTGCGGGCGGGCGCTGCTCACCCCGGTCGCCGTAAAGGCGGGTCGCAAGCTCTCCGATCGATTGTTCGACGCGCAATCCGCGGCTCGTCTCGATTACTCGGTAATCCCGACCGTGGTCTTCAGTCATCCGCCGATAGGGACGGTGGGTTTAACCGAGGAGGAAGCCAAAGCTAAATACGGCGCGGGAAACGTGAAGATCTACCAGTCGCAGTTCGGTAATCTTTACTACGCGATCACGAGTAAGTCTCAGTCAACCAGGATGAAGTTGGTCTGCGTCGGCGAGGAGGAGCGGGTGGTTGGTCTGCATATGATGGGTCTGGGATGCGACGAAATGTTGCAGGGGTTCGCCGTGGCCGTTACCATGGGGGCGACTAAGGCTGACTTCGATAACACCTTGGCTATCCACCCAACCGGTGCCGAGGAACTAGTAACAATGAGGTAGAACATTCCAGATCCTTAATGATTTCATTCAAAGTGTTTTTATGTCTCTTTAGTTGAAGCTTTCACTTGCCCAGCACGGGTTAAACATTCAGGTATATTTTTCACCCGACAACACAACACCTATCCAACACCTAGACCCCCCAAAGAACACCTACCCAACACCTAGACCCACAAAACAACACCTACCCAACACCTTGACGCCCAAAACAACACCTACCCCAACACCTTGTCGCCCAAAACAACACCTACCCCAACACCTTGTCGCCCAAAACAACACCTACCCAACACCTTGTCGCCCAAAACAACACCTACCCAACACCTTGTCGCCCAAAACAACACCTACCGTCACCTTGACGCCCAAAGCAACACCCTGTCGCCCAAAACAACACGTACCCAACACCTTCACGCCCAAAGCAACACCTTGTCGCCCAAAATAACACCTACCCCAACACCTTGTCGCCCAAAACAACACCTACCCCAACACCTTGTCGCCCAAAACAACACCTACCCTCCCACACCACATCCAATGTTACCCACAACAAAACATTTATCACTTGGAGTGGTGGGAATTATAATTATGATGAATTACGTTGCCTCTGGTTCGCCTATTTTCTGCAAATAAATTTTATTCACTGAGTTGTGGCTGTGTAGGTAGTGTGTGAATAGGGTTGGTGCGCGAACAAAGAGTGTTTGGCTAGAAACAATCGAATAAGGGTTAACAGGCTAGGTGATGGCGCAAGCTAGGTCTATGAGTGATAAGAATCAAGCCACCTAGAGTGATTGCTTTGGTAGTCATATTAATAACCTATCAATCTGAATTCGTGTGAATGAATTACTTAATTTTAGTGCCTATAGAGTTGTAAGTTACTCAGATTTAAAATAATACGAAACCAGAATACCCAACGTCTGAACTTTACTCGACTTACTACGACTAAAGGCCAATCCAATCTGAAACAACCAAGACCGTGTAGATATTTAACGGTATTTCTTAACATTTGAACCAGACACGGCATTATAGCGCACAATGTTACATCCTTATTTACTTTTTCAAGCCACACAATTTAATCATCCATCTTTGAGATTTAGTTATAAATTTATTTGAAAGCTAATATTTTTGTATACGGTATTATATATATATATTATATTGTATATTTATTTATTATTTATTATAGAATTTTCCTCAATGACGTATTGTAATTTTTATCACCATCAGTTTGATTAACATTGTTTGTTACTTGTTATGCATAGCTGCTGCTGTTAGCAGAGCTCGCATTCGGCCTATGGAACACCCACGCAACTCGCATTCGGTTGTGTAGGTTGGTCAATAGAAGTCGGTATTTTGAAATTTACACCCTGTTGCCATGGTGAAACGGGACCTAAAATTCATAATTGAGCTTGGATTCCGACGGTCTCGGGTTCACCTCTATTGATTTAACTTTAAACCTTTTGGTTAAGGTCTCGGGTTCAGCTCTATTGATTTAACTTTAAACCGTTGGTTAAGGTCTCGGGTTCAGCTCTATTGATTTAACTTTAAACCGTTGGTTAAGGTCTCGGGTTCAGCTCTATTGATTTAACTTTAAACCGTTGGTTAAGGTCTCGGGTTCAGCTCTATTGATTTAACTTTAAACCGTTGGTTAAGGTCTCGGGTTCAGCTCTATTGATTTAACTTTAAACCGTTGGTTAAGGTCTCGGGTTCAGCTCTATTGATTTAACTTTAAACCGTTGGTTCAGCTCTATTGATTTAACTTTAAACCGTTGGTTAAGGTCTCGGGTTCAGCTCTATTGATTTAACTTTAAACCGTTGGTTAAGGTCTCGGGTTCAGCTCTATTGATTTAACTTTAAACCGTTGGTTAAGGTCTCGGGTTCAGCTCTATTGATTTAACTTTAAACCTTTTGGTTAAGGTCTCGGGTTCAGCTCTATTGATTTAACTTTAAACCGTTGGTTAAGGTCCCGGGTTCAGCTCTATTGATTTAACTTTAAACCGTTGGTTAAGGTCTCGGGTTCAGCTCTATTGATTTAACTTTAAACCGTTGGTTAAGGTCTCGGGTTCAGCTCTATTCATTTAACTTTAAACCGTTGGTTAAGGTCTCGGGTTCAGCTCTATTGATTTAACTTTAAACCGTTGGTTAAGGTTTCGGGTTCAGCTCTATTGATTTAACTTTAAACCGTTGGTTAAGGTTTCGGGTTCAGCTCTATTGATTTAACTTTAAACCGTTGGTTAAGGTCTCGGGTTCAGCTCTATTCATTTAACTTTAAACCGTTGGTTAAGGTCTCGGGTTCAGCTCTATTGATTTAACTTTAAACCGTTGGTTAAGGTTTCGGGTTCAGCTCTATTGATTTAACTTTAAACCGTTGGTTAAGGTCTCGGGTTCAGCTCTATTGATTTAACTTTAAACCGTTGGTTAAGGTGTCGGGTTCAGCTCTATTGATTTAACTTTAAACCGTTGGTTAAGGTCTCGGGTTCAGCTCTATTGATTTAACTTTAAACCGTTGGTTAAGGTCTCGGGTTCAGCTCTATTGATTTAACTTTAAACCGTTGGTTAAGGTCTCGGGTTCAGCTCTATTGATTTAACTTTAAACCGTTGGTTAAGGTCTCGGGTTCAGCTCTATTGATTTAACTTTAAACCGTTGGTTAAGGTCTCGGGTTCAGCTCTATTGATTTAACTTTAAACCGTTGGTTAAGGTCTCGGGTTCAGCTCTATTGATTTAACTTTAAACCGTTGGTTAAGGTCTCGGGTTCAGTTCTATTGATTTAACTTTAAACCGTTGGTTAAGGTCTCGGGTTCAGCTCTATTCATTTAACTTTAAACCGTTGGTTAAGGTCTCGGGTTCAGCTCTATTGATTTAACTTTAAACCGTTGGTTAAGGTCTCGGATTCAGTTCTATTGATTTAACTTTAAACCGTTGGTTAAGGTCTCGGGTTCAGCTCTATTGATTTAACTTTAAACCGTTGGTTAAGGTCTCGGGTTCAGTTCTATTGATTTAACTTTAAACCGTTGGTTAAGGTCTCGGGTTCAGTTCTATTGATTTAACTTTAAACCGTTGGTTAAGGTCTCGGGTTCAGCTCTATTGATTTAACTTTAAACCGTTGGTTAAGGTCTCGGGTTCAGTTCTATTGATTTAACATTAAACCGTTGGTTAAGGTCTCGGGTTCAGTTATATTGATTTAACTTTAAACCTTTTGGTTAAGGTCTCAGGTTCAGCTCTATTGATTTAACTTTAAACCTTTTGGTTAAGGTCTCGGGTTCAGCTCTATTGATTTAACTTTATACCGTTGGTTAAGGTCTCGGGTTCAGCTCTATTGATTTAACTTTAAACCGTTGGTTAAGGTCTCGGGTTCAGTTCTATTGATTTAACTTTAAACCTTTTGGTTAAGGTCTCGGGTTCAGCTCTATTGATTTAACTTTATACCGTTGGTTAAGGTCTCGGGTTCAGCTCTATTGATTTAACTTTAAACCGTTGGTTAAGGTCTCGGGTTCAGCTCTATTCATTTAACTTTAAACCGTTGGTTAAGGTCTCGGGTTCAGCTCTATTGATTTAACTTTAAACCGTTGGTTAAGGTCTCGGATTCAGTTCTATTGATTTAACTTTAAACCGTTGGTTAAGGTCTCGGGTTCAGCTCTATTGATTTAACTTTAAACCGTTGGTTAAGGTCTCGGGTTCAGTTCTATTGATTTAACTTTAAACCGTTGGTTAAGGTCTCGGGTTCAGTTCTATTGATTTAACTTTAAACCGTTGGTTAAGGTCTCGGGTTCAGCTCTATTGATTTAACTTTAAACCGTTGGTTAAGGTCTCGGGTTCAGTTCTATTGATTTAACATTAAACCGTTGGTTAAGGTCTCGGGTTCAGTTCTATTGATTTAACTTTAAACCTTTTGGTTAAGGTCTCAGGTTCAGCTCTATTGATTTAACTTTAAACCTTTTGGTTAAGGTCTCGGGTTCAGCTCTATTGATTTAACTTTATACCGTTGGTTAAGGTCTCGGGTTCAGCTCTATTGATTTAACTTTAAACCGTTGGTTAAGGTCTCGGGTTCAGTTCTATTGATTTAACTTTAAACCTTTTGGTTAAGGTCTCGGGTTCAGCTCTATTGATTTAACTTTATACCGTTGGTTAAGGTCTCGGGTTCAGCTCTATTGATTTAACTTTAAACCGTTGGTTAAGGTCTCGGGTTCAGCTCTATTGATTTAACTTTAAACCGTTGGTTAAGGTCTCGGGTTCAGCTCTATTGATTTAACTTTAAACCTTTTGGTTAAGGTCTCGGGTTCAGCTCTATTGATTTAACTTTAAACCGTTGGTTAAGGTCTCGGGTTCAGCTCTATTGATTTAACTTTAAACCTTTTGGTTAAGGTCTCGGGTTCAGCTCTATTGATTTAACTTTAAACCGTTGGTTAAGGTCTCGGGTTCAGCTCTATTGATTTAACTTTAAACCGTTGGTTAAGGTCTCGGGTTCAGCTCTATTCATTTAACTTTAAACCGTTGGTTAAGGTCTCGGGTTCAGCTCTATTGATTTGACTTTAAACCGTTGGTTAAGGTCTCGGGTTCAGTTCTATTGATTTAACATTAAACCGTTGGTTAAGGTCTCGGGTTCAGTTCTATTGATTTAACTTTAAACCTTTTGGTTAAGGTCTCAGGTTCAGCTCTATTGATTTAACTTTAAACCTTTTGGTTAAGGTCTCGGGTTCAGCTCTATTGATTTAACTTTATACCGTTGGTTAAGGTCTCGGGTTCAGTTCTATTGATTTAACATTAAACCGTTGGTTAAGGTCTCGGGTTCAGCTCTATTGATTTAACTTTAAACCGTTGGTTAAGGTCTCGGATTCAGTTCTATTGATTTAACTTTAAACCGTTGGTTAAGGTCTCGGGTTCAGCTCTATTCATTTAACTTTAAACCGTTGGTTAAGGTCTCGGGTTCAGCTCTATTGATTTAACTTTAAACCGTTGGTTAAGGTCTCGGGTTCAGCTCTATTGATTTAACTTTAAACCGTTGGTTAAGGTTTCGGGTTCAGCTCTATTGATTTAACTTTAAACCGTTGGTTAAGGTCTCGGGTTCAGCTCTATTGATTTAACTTTAAACCGTTGGTTAAGGTCTCGGGTTCAGCTCTATTGATTTAACTTTAAACCGTTGGTTAAGGTCTCGGGTTCAGCTCTATTGATTTAACTTTAAACCGTTGGTTAAGGTCTCGGGTTCAGCTCTATTGATTTAACTTTAAACCGTTGGTTAAGGTCTCGGGTTCAGCTCTATTGATTTAACTTTAAACCGTTGGTTAAGGTCTCGGGTTCAGCTCTATTGATTTAACTTTAAACCGTTGGTTAAGGTCTCGGGTTCAGCTCTATTTATTTAACTTTAAACCGTTGGTTAAGGTCTCGGGTTCAGCTCTATTGATTTAACTTTAAACCGTTGGTTAAGGTCTCGGGTTCAGCTCTATTGATTCTTTAAACCGTTGGTTAAGGTCTCGGGTTCAGCTCTATTCATTTAACTTTAAACCGCTGGTTAAGGTCTCGGGTTCAGCTCTATTGATTTAACTTTAAACCGTTGGTTAAGGTCTCGGGTTCAGCTCTATTGATTTAACTTTAAACCGTTGGTTAAGGTCTCGGGTTCAGCTCTATTGATTTAACTTTAAACCGTTGGTTAAGGTCTCGGGTTCAGCTCTATTGATTTAACTTTAAACCGTTGGTTAAGGTCTCGGGTTCAGCTCTATTGATTTAACTTTAAACCGTTGGTTAAGGTCTCGGGTTCAGCTCTATTGATTTAACTTTAAACCGTTGGTTAAGGTCTCGGGTTCAGCTCTATTGATTTAACTTTAAACCGTTGGTTAAGGTCTCGGGTTCAGCTCTATTGATTTAACTTTAAACCGTTGGTTAAGGTCTCGGATTCAGTTCTATTGATTTAACTTTAAACCGTTGGTTAAAGTCTCGGGTTCAGCTCTATTCATTTAACTTTAAACCGCTGGTTAAGGTCTCGGGTTCAGCTCTATTGATTTAACTTTAAACCGTTGGTTAAGGTCTCGGGTTCAGCTCTATTGATTTAACTTTAAACCGTTGGTTAAGGTCTCGGGTTCAGCTCTATTTATTTAACTTTAAACCGTTGGTTAAGGTCTCGGGTTCAGCTCTATTGATTTAACTTTAAACCGTTGGTTAAGGTCTCGGGTTCAGCTCTATTGATTTAACTTTAAACCGTTGGTTAAGGTCTCGGGTTCAGCTCTATTTATTTAACTTTAAACCGTTGGTTAAGGTCTCGGGTTCAGCTCTATTGATTTAACTTTAAACCGTTGGTTAAGGTCTCGGGTTCAGCTCTATTCATTTAACTTTAAACCGTTGGTTAAGGTCTCGGGTTCAGCTCTATTGATTTAACTTTAAACCGTTGGTTAAGGTCTCGGGTTAGCCGTGTCCGCCTGTGACACCGCCATCACTTTCTAGGCGTAATTTCAGGATTTCGAACCAGACTAAATAAACTTAAAACAAAATGCTTAAAAATTCCGTTACAAGTTAAATACAATCCTATAGGTTTGATTATTTATGATAAATGTACTTGTTACTATATTAATTACTTGTTCTAGAATATTTTATTAGTAGCAGTTCCGTTGTAAAATAAAACAGGTTTAATTGTTATATTTATGGTATCGCTGTCATTTGTGTACACCAAATTTAGCAATATAACGCCAGTGTTTTGTTATACGGAACATAAATTAATTAAAGTTAAAGTGTTTTTTTCTGTCTTTTAGGCTATTATATTATTGTACGTAATATTTATAGTAGACACTTACCATACAACCAAGATATTCTACAAGGTTGTTTATGTAGTACAAAAATGTATAACTCTTTATAGGATCACGCTGCACAAAGCTCATCCCATATTCTGTCATTCTGCTCATGGAATATATGTGGTTTACGAGATAAACTTTTAGAACCACAGTTTTTAGCGTTTGTACATAAATACGATGTAGTGTTTCTATCAGAGATAAAAACTGCGAAACCCTTACATGTTCCTGGTTTTGTATCGTTTATTAATGGATCGCAAAGCAGCCATCGAGGTGGAGTTTTGGCGCTCGTGAAAAATGCGTTGTCTAGTAGTATATTGAGTGTTGATTCCACGAAAAATGGACAGTTGTGGCTATGTTTCAAATTCGCGTCTGACTTGATAATTGGTACAGCGTATATCCCACCATCAGATTCTCGCTACTTCTCTAATGATTTATTCGGAAATTTACATGCTGTATTTAAACGGAACAAGAAAGTGGTTGTGATTGGAGATCTAAATTCCAGAGTTGGAACCCCAGTATATGGTAATCCTTATGACCTACAAAGATCCAAATATGAATATGATGGTGTAGAGGATAATTCAATAAATGGTCATGGTGAACGCCTCCTACGTATCTGTACAGATTCTGGATGTGTTATTGCCAACCATTTAGTTACTATGGAAAATGGTACACTCGGAGGTGGTTTATCGTACAGGAAAGGTAAACAGTGGATTAGCGAAGTCGATGTTTGTGTCGTATCCGATGAGTTGATAAATAATATCCACTCAATTACCGGTGATAGGGACCAATCAGGTTCTGATCATGCGCCGTTGGTCGTTAAAGTGGTTATACCCAACAACAATGGGGTATCGATGGACGAGAATTTAATAGAAAGGGCTAACAACCTGGGTATTACATGGACTCTAGCAAATAGCAACTCACAACAGCTAAATGCAGTGTTCAAGAGCCATTCTCATAAACAGACTAATATTCCACGTTTCGTTGACCTTATGACAAATATACAGCCACCATTTTTATCCAATGAGGGTTTATCAACCTAAATTATTCAAAAGACGCTCGATATGGCGAACTCAATGATAAATGAAACAGCAAAGTCGTGTAAATCCCATGAAAGTGACGATGCGGAAGACGTAGAGAATCCAAATACAAATCAGCAACGTTGGGCTAAACTTCTAGCAACGAATAATGCCAAATCTATCTGGCATGCTATCAACTGGAAAGGTGATATTGATGGTGGTAAAGTGGTTGATCAGCCAGCACCTTCAGATGAGAACTTTAAAACCCACTTTGAGGCGCTATTAAATCCCGATACGGTAGACGAATTGAATATAGACCCGGAATGGAATAACGCTCCTTATGTACCAATTCTAGACCAACAATTTTCTGAAAGGGAACTGGCCGATGTTCTTAGTGATGTTAAGGTAGAGAAAAGCTACATAGGTATTGCATTAGGTTTATTTTTGGCGTTGCCAGGCAACTGGATGTTATTCTTTCTAACTGTGTTTAATATAGTTTTGTCATTAGGTTTATACCCAATGTCATGGTGTATTATTAAGCTGATTGTGATATTTAAATCTGGTAGGAGGTCATTATGTACAAATTATCGAGGGATATCCATTATGGAATCCGTGGCCAAAATTTATGATATGTTGTTAGCAGCTAGGCTTACTATTTGGTGCAACATTAGTAACTGCCAAGCAGGTGGTAAAAGGGGAGAAGTTGTATTGAACAAATTTTTGCAGTAAGGTTACTCATAGACTACGCTAAATTTAAAAAACTAAAATTATTTATTTTGTTTGTGGATTTTTCCAAAGCGTATGATAAGGTGCCAAGGATGAAACTTTTAGACAGATTAAGGAAGGCAGGCTGTGGAAGAGTTATGTTGTTGGCAATATTTTCAATTTATAAATGTACAAAAAGTATTTTAAAGTCAGCTGTAGTTATTACAGCAACTGGTGTACGCCAGGGTGCATCTACGAGTGTTGTGCTTTTTTGTTTTTATATAGACACGTTGGTCAAAATGGTAATGTCATCAGTGACAATGTAATGACACCTTGTCGTTCTAATAATATTCTATTTTTAGGTTTACATCTAGTAGATACCGGTACAGCAGTACAGTACTGCATAGGCCTACTGTACTTAGCATTTATTACACCTATTTTGTAAACTGTCAGACTCAGTAGTATTTTCGAAATCCCTGAATCTGAATAATATGTCGGAAACTGATACGTTCATAGCGCACCAAGATGAGATTTTAAGATTAGTGCGAACGATAAAGCAAAAAAAGAGCGTATCCATCGAGGAAGAGAAGTCAATAACGGATAAACTGTTGGCAATGTCGGCGGCGTATACATCCACGCTCGGTAAACTCGCTGCAGCACGACAAGAATCCATAGACTCGAAAAATGAACTGCTTAAAATGAAATCGGTACCTGTACCACCACCTCCATTATCCCAACCGCAACATCAGAACGGTTTCACACACTCCGGGAGTACTTCGGGGGCATGGGAACGGCCGTTACGTTTTCGAACTCTCACTTCTGCTGATCGCGCGATAAATTCTACGCATACGAATGATGTCTCCCACCCGTTTCTTCCGACTCGCCCATCCCGCCCTACTGCCTCACGGGGCACCAGAGTGGGCGGGCCACTACGCGTAGCGCCAGCTGTAGTCAACCAACCAATGCGCAAAGCCCATGTTCACATAGGCAGGCTGCTCCCTTCTACGACTCGAGACGAGATCGCCAATTATCTAAGTTCCGAAGACATTCAGTTCGACGAAATCAACCCGATAACCCCCCGTTTGGATTCGCCATTTATTAGCTTTCACATAGTATGTGACCAAGTTAATCGCGATGCAATCATGGATCCCGCTCTCTGGGAGGACGGGATCTCCATACGAAACTATTGGTTGAACGATGAAGAACGTGCTCGATATGGACTCCGCCCCCGCCAACACCAAGCTTCGCCTCCAACTTCAAATGAAAACTGACTGCATACCTCCAGTTCAATATCACCGCCACAAAAACTATCGTGCGGCGGATGTGGTAAGAAGTATATTTACTCGGGGAGCCTGAATAAACACATAAAAACTGTATTCGCTTTTGTTCTTTACAAAACCGGGCCGGTTTCAACGAGTTACCGTTCAATGATGAATTTCCAGCTTGTAGTTCCAGTAGTCCTACCGGATCCAATATAGAAAATATCTCTATCGTCCTGTGGAACGTAGAAGGGTTAAACTCAACATTGGAAACCACCGTTGATGAAACCTTTGGTGACTCTGATATACTGGTGCTTATGGAAACAATGGTGAACTCCGCTGATATTCCGGGCTATGTTTGTGAGTATGTTCCTTGTAAAAAACCGGATATTGGACGACCCTATGGTGGTTTAGTTATTGCAATCAACAATAAATTTAACTTCAAAGTGAATTACACATATAAGTCTGAATCTATTATAGGTGCAGTATTTCCAAATTTCTGCTTGTTAGCTGCGTATTTCAACCCTGCTTGGGAGGTAGAAGACATTTTATTAGAGTTGATTCAGGCTGTCAAAATAACTGTTGCCGCGTCGAATAAACCGCTTATTCTAATGGGCGATTTTAATTGCCGAATCGATGGAATAGCTGCTCAGCGTGGTGAATTGCTTTGTGATGGTCTCTTGGCAATGGATCTGCACTGTATATCTGATGACAACTCTCCAACTTACCTGTGCTGGAATGGGAAAAGTTGTATTGATCTAGTATTCGTTAAACAGAGTGTATTCAACTCGAGCTTCGATATCTCAGTCCTGCAGACCGAAAACACAAAACACCAACGCGTTAAACTTGCTGTAAATCTACTGCAGGTGGCCTCAGTTCGGGACAAGAAACCAAAGGCTGTACGCAAGATTGACTTGGAAAAGTTATCTGAGAATCTTAGCTCAATACCCCCCGACGAGTTTGGAATTCTTAACGTGGATGATATGTATTCTCACATGTGCAATGCCATTAGTAACTCTGCTATAGAAAGTTCAAAGCGGAAATCCAAAGCTTGGTTTAACGCCGAATGTTACGATCTTGAACAACAACTAAAGTCAGCATGGCGCCGCATTCATGCGGCGGACGCAACACCAGCGGACTTTGCCCTATACGCCAAACTCCAACGAGAGTATAAATGTCTCATTCGGTCTCGAAAGAGAAACCATGCTGCCACTGAAGAACTAAATCTAGTGGAACGATGCGAGCAGGATCACGCTCAGTTTTGGAATATTCTAAAACCTGTGAAAGCATCTCAGCCCGTAGCTGCTGTTGATGAGTCATCCTGGGCAGATCATTTTACAAAACTCTTCTACCGCAGTGTCAAGCCAGAAAAACCTCAACTTCCACAAGTGAGTGTTACTGAATTAGACTTACCTGTCTGTGAAGAAGAAATTATATCCGCCGTTAACAACCAGAAAACAGGGAAAGCTGTTGGTTTAGATGGAATTTCAAACGAAGCTGTAAAACAGGGCATTGGTATTTTATTGCCATTCCTTCTCTTAGTACTATCTGTTTGTTTTGACTGTGCCTCGTGCCCAGCAGTATGGCTAATTTCAATTCTTATACCATTATACAAGGGTAAAGGACCAAGATCATCCCCAGATTCGTATCGAGGAATAGCCCTGCTTTCATGCATTATGAAATGTTACACCTCTTTACTTTTCAAGCGGCTCTACCATTGGGCTGAATCTCACAATATTCTTCCCGATGAGCAATATGGATTTCGTCGCGGCCGATCAACCTTAATGGCTGTACAGAAACTGCGCTCTGCAATTGTCTCTACTTTTAGTCAAGGAGGACAACTCTATTGTGTATTCATTGATTTTTCTAAAGCTTTCGACTCTGTCGACCGTCCAAAGTTATGCTCTAAGCTGTGTACTCTTGGCGTAAGCTCAAAATTTATTGCTGTAATTTGGTCTCTCATAGCTTGTAATTTCATAAGAATTAGCATCGGTTGTTATTTGCTGCCCCCAATTATCCAATTAGTCGGTGTGGTGCAGGGTGATAAACTATCTCCTCTTCTATTTTCATTATTTATTGCTGATCTACCCGCAGCTATTGCCGGTATCGGTTTATTTTGTTTATTGTATGCCGATGATTTAGCCATTTATAGTAGCTCGCTCGCTTCATTACAACAGTCTCTAGATAATTTAAGTACCTACTGCGATGACAATCTATTAACCGTTAACTTGAGCAAAACTAAAGCCATCAAGTTCCGAAGAGGAGGTCGCATGGCTGCCACAGATATAGTCAAATACAAAGGGAACGAAATCAAGTTTGTAAATTCTTTTAATTACCTGGGGTTCATTCTAACGTCCAAAAACACTTCGACGGGTCACTATGTCCACCTTCGGAAAAGAGGAGTAAGTGCGTCGGTGCGCATTGCATCTCTCGTAGTTCTCTCTTCGGTTTCGCTGGAAACAGCAAAGAAATTGTGGAATCTGGTAGTTTTACCTTCGTGCACTTATGGTTGCTCAACGTTTATACAAAGTGACGACGTTTCAGCGCTAGATCATGTCGTCAAATGCCGCGGGTTTTTCTTCAAACTCTGGTGTGGCCTGAGCAAATTTGCTTCAACGACGCGGTTACTAGATGCCATTGATAACAATTCAGTACACGATATCAATCTAGCTAATCTAACAGCTAAAAGAAGACGTATCGCGGCGCAATATATTAGTAACGGATACCATCACAAGCTATGCTCCAAAGCTAACTGCTGGCGTCCCCAAGATGATTGCCATTGTCGGCTCTGTAATTCTCCAGCAAGAATTGAACACGCTCAGGTCTGCTCTGCGCTTCCACAAAACATACCTGCTTTCAAACTCGCAGTCCATCTTAACAGCCTTATTTAATCTATCTTTTCTTTAAGTATGTTTTATTTATTTATTAATAATTTTACTGTGCTAATTTTAACAATCCGATGCGGATTAAATTACAGCTCATCATCAATGTCATCAGTTTCATCTGATGGTTTTTTGGGTTTATTACATATAATGTTATTGATGGATGATACAATTATTTTGTCCACAAACCGCGACTTGTTATTATATAAACTACGTGCTTTAATTTCCTTTTGCAATGATACTGGGATGGTACTTAATTTGAAAAAAACAAAGTTTTTTGTAATAAATGGTACGACAAGTGACAAAGTTCCATTACATGTTGATGATATTATTGTAAAACATTGTGTAGAGTACATATATTTAGGCTCCATTTTTACTGAAGACGGTAAATTTAATTCCGTATTTAATTTACATAAAATTAAATGCGAACAAGTTGTTAATAAATTTTCTATATTTTGTGCTAAAAATACAGCGTTACCATTTGTACTAAAGAAACAAGTTTTTGAGGCTGGGGTTGCTTCTGTGCTACTATATGGGTGCGAAGGTTGGCTAACAACCAACATTCGAGCTTTAGAGATATTTTATGGTCGGATGGTTAAAACTCTCCTAGGAGTTAGAGAGCAGACACCAACCAATCTTTGTCTCATTGAAGCAGGCATGCCAGCTATAGAAACTCGTATTTTACGGTGCCGTAAACGATTTTTGTTGAAGGCAGCAGAATCTTTACCTGCAGATTGCCCTTTTCAGTTAGCTTTAAACTTATGTAAAGGTGCTGACACACCTGGTTCTAGAATGATAAAAGATGCATTATGTTGGCATGAACCTAGTGTATTTAATAGTAATATTGTTAATAATGTTTGTAATAAACCAGAAACTGCAACCAAATTGTTCACTTATAGAACAATTTTAAATCCATCGTTATCGTGTCATCCTATTTATAATTTGAAGTCTCCTCTGGTGCCTGATTATTTACGCTTATCCTTTTCAAGATGTCGGTTGATGTCTCATAACTTGCTGATTGAGAAAGGTAGATGGCAGCGCATACCCCGCGAAAGCAGGGTTTGTAGCTGTGATAATGTGTCTATCCAAGATGAGACACATGTATTACTCAATTGCAGGTTAACGGCAACCATCCGAGATTGTTTCCCAAATATTAATTTCGCAACGTTTGGTAATATAAATGAGCTTTTTGATATTTTTGACAGAAATCTACTCAGTATGTAAATACATAGATTTAGTACTAGCATTTTATAAGTAAATTTAATAATTATTTAATTTATTAGGTTCGTGAGATTATAGTGTAATATTTTGATTATATCTGGACAGTTATTTTTTTTTTTTGTTTTTGTGATTTCGTGTGTAGTTCAAGTTTTGTGCACTATATAAATCATATTAATTGTCAATAAATTCTATCTATCTATCTAGTCATGGAATGTTTAGTTTGCTACTTAAAAAAAAACAAAAATAAACTCTAGCTTGTAAATAATTATTACATATCTACCTATCATATCTCCCTATTATTACAAGAAAGAAATAAATATGTTAAAAAAATATATATATGTTACATATCTTTTCCTGGGATATTTATTTTACATTTAAATACGATTAAAATATTTATTTTTTCAATTATAAATTTCTTCCTGGCAAGTAAAAAGTCGTAGCCGACACAAATTTAAAATCTCACTACCATCTAACTGTTAGAAGAACAACTTTTTGTAAAAAAAAAAAAGTTGTCAGGAACACTGGCATTATAAGTATAACGGAATCCTTACCGTTAAAAATACAATTTATTGAATAATTCGAACAATAATGCCCGGTCTAACAGCTGTTGAAGAAATCGAAGTGGACGATGTTCAGCCCCCGATCGCCCCTCAGCCGAACAACAACGCCAACCAATCGAACTGGCTGTGTAGAATGCTGCTGAACGATTTCGATTACCATATGAAACTTTTAGCCGCGGCAGTAGGAATTCTCCTAGTTGCTCGAGTAACAGTAATAATACTGATGCTGTTACCATCGGGTCGGGAGCAGACGTGACGACCACCATCATCAGTTCAATAGGGGAATCTGGATTAATCACCATGACTACAATTGCTCCCACAACAACAACATTCTCCATGACTACAACTATTACTTCAACGACAATCTCCAAGGGGGTTGCTTTGCATTTTACAACTCGTTTATCGCATGTTATGGGAATGATTCACGAAGTGATCCCTACGCTAATCCTGATATTTGTGGTAATCCGTCTCAATCCGGGCTGCAATACACCTTCAAGCCAAGTAATCCTTATTGTAATTGCCCCTAATTGAGCATCTATACACCGACGGCAATCAACTGAGATGTGATCGAGACTGGATTATATTCTATAGACGCATCAGCAACCACAGCGGTGACATCTGGGATGACAAGCGTTCTGATTACAGCTGGGGATTCGGATATGCCAACGGCTCTTACTTTCTAGGCGCGTTTCATATCATGAAACTGACAACAAGCGCGGGGGATTGTTTCATAAAGGTCGAATTGGATAACTCGACGAGAATATACAGTAACTTTACTGTGTTGGCTGTTGGGATCTGACTATGCGCTAAATATTCAAAATTTTAACGATCCACATAATAACGGTGTACGGTAATTATGACTAAAAAAGAATACAAATCCTAAGGCACTCACCCAAAGCTATGGAAACCTGTGGAGCATAAATTAGAGATGAAAGTCAAATGTCTTAAAAACCAAACTCTGAAACTTTAGAGATTAGAGCAGATGAAACCGAAATATCTGATAACCGACGAATGAAACATTAGAGATTTGAACTGAAATTCTAAAGAAACAAACTGTACTGTAGCCCTCACCAGTATTGTACTGTAGGTTATTTATTTTGTGTTTGTGTAACAAACCGATATTATACGACAAATAATAAGCAACAATAATAGAACCGAAATAATAATTAGACTAACATGTTTTAACTAGAACGCCATCACGATGGCTTTAAACGAACCTGTCTTACACAGACTTCAAGAAACAGATGGGATTGGAAGATGGAAAACAAGAATTACCTGTATTAACCAAACAAACTGCCTCCCTTCTAATGTAATACAAAGTCGCATAAGCAGACAAATACACAGTATATACATACATAACCAATATAAGGGAACCAACCAGTATTTCAGCCACTCGCATTCGGCCCATTGAAACAACCAGTAGTCAAATCCCCCACCTTTTTTTTTGAGGTGTTTAGTTAAATATTAGTCGAAAATTCAACTAAAACTTAACTAAATAACAAAGTTTTGAATATTTCAGGTAACCATAGCAACGGTTGTTATTGTCGTTTCACAAAACCTCACAATGACTTTTTATATTATTAGCACTATGTTAACTTAACAATAGGTGTTATTACTTGTTATTGTTTAGAGAGTATTCAGTGGAGACTCTCGACAAGAAGGTTCATAGCAGTTAAAGGAGAAGACGACATAGAAAACCCTAAAGCTTTCAGCTTTCGGAATTTAGTTAGAATTTAGTTGAAAGTCAAATATTTAAATAAAAAGAACCGTTAATTAAATAAATTTATTGCGAAATTTGGGCTATTATTTAATGTTGGCCGAAGTATCACAACTTACTTATTTTACAGTCACTTGTCAATAATTAATTGGTCTTTACCCTACCCATCCGCATCTCAATACGCTTAGAACTCCACGGTACTAAATATTAAAGTAGCATAAAGTTGCCACCCAACGCATGGTCCAATAACCAGCATTGGCGTGCTGCTGGGGATGATAAGATGACCTAATAGAGACCATAAGTGGGTTGTTCTTATCATTATTACACATTCTTTATAATAATGACTATATTTGTTTCCATATAATGTTCCTAAACGATTTCTTGCAGGTGAACCACGCATCCGACCGCATAATTATGCACGAGAGATACAACCAGTACGGTTTGACAAACAACGACATCGCTCTAATCAAACTTGACTCGCCTATCCGATTCAACCAGAATGTCAGTCCAGTCTGTCTGCCCCAACAAGATCTGCAGCTGGCGCATCTGGCCGAATGTTATGGTACCGGATGGGGGGATACAAAGGGGACTGGAGACCAGCAGACCTTAAATCAGGCACTACTACCTGCATGGACGCGAGAGAAGTTACTAGACTAGAGAAATATAACAGTTTTTTACCGCTGATATCCGATTTCCCGACTCCATGGGCCCCAGGATTTGATTAGGACTGTAAAATTATATTATATACAGTAATTATATGGCTGTTGCCTCGCAGCCCAACACAAGAGGATCACCCAGGTTGACTCAGGTGATGATGAATTGTTTCATATTCATCAATAATATTCTTATCCATATATGTTTATCCTTTGTAATAATAAATTATTTGCTTTTAGATGTGTACAGGATACCTACAGGGGCTCCCATGTCAACTACCCTGGTAAGGTCTGTGCCGGTTTAGAGTCTGTTTGTTTCGGAGATTCAGGTGGGCCGCTCAGCTGTAATGTTAACGGTAAATGGACGGTAATCGGAGCTGCTAGTTACGTATCCAGTAAGGATTGCTACTCACCAAACAATCCTAGCGTCTACGCTCGGGTGGCCAACTACAGGAACTGGGTGGATGATAAAATGGATCAGTACGGTCACTAATAAACTGTTGGAGATAAATATATTGTGTTTATTAGTTAAGGTTTAATTATCTTGTGGTGAAAAGTTAAAGGAGGAGGGCCATGCATCGTGTCGGTGTTTCTTAGTTCTTGTTTCTTTCGCTGTTCTTTGTGACATGTTTTGTTAACTGAGCAGTTAAACCAGTTTTGAGTAACTGAATTACAGATTTCGAGAATGGTGATGTGAATGGCGGCTTCTGCTGGGTTGTAGAGCACAGCCTGTGCTGTACGAAATCGTATGCGTAATGCTCTCCCAGAAGCTTCATAAAAGACATAAATGTTTAATATTTTTCTAGAATGCACAAAATTCCCCACAATTTTGCATATCATGATTGTTCAGATAAAATATGTGTAGGATAAGTAGACTGGGAATAGTTTTAGTTTTAGTAGTACCCGATGTTAACATTCCACCGAACATCTACGTTATCCAAGTGGTTAGTTAATATGAGATATAGACCAGCTGGTGCAATTGCAACATAATACATTTATCTTTATTACACTGCCAAAATCTTTGGTGATGCAAATTGAAAGTCAACATAAGTTATTATAAAATCGAGCTACAGTGTGTCTGTGTATATGTTATAGTGGAGTTGCGAACTCCTGAGGAACTACTTTATATAAATCTGACTGTATGTAGAATTTCTAAACTTTTGATAGGCTGAATGGATGTTCCAGAATATGGCCTCCTGAGGAACTACTTTATATAAATCTGACTGTATGTAGAATTTCTAAACTTTTGATAGGCTGAATGGATGTTCCAGAATATGGCGCAGATGTAAAACCATGCAACATTTGAACGCTCATATCTCGGCTATTTTTCAACGGAATTCAAATTTTGTTACATATTTGGAATCCTTGCAGGGTCAGCTTTCCATTGGTACCAACAAACAGCTATAAGGTAGAAGAATAACTGCGGTGTAACTTAAATAAGCCATTGAATTGAACGGGAGCTCATCAACACCATCACCCACCACTGCAACACCATTAACAGCTACTACTTACGAACACTCACCTACTACGACCACCACTACTAACTGTAATGACATTCCCATAGTACAAAAATACATTCGGGTTCTATATTGTACCGGTATATAGATCTTTCTACAAAACACTATCTGCAACTACCATGGTGGTCTCTATACATTCAGCGTCGAGATGGTGGAAAATCCTTCGATTTCGATAAACCTTGGTCGCAGTATGAAGAAGGTTTCGCTCCCCCACCCACCCATTTTTATTAAAAAATTTAATCTCTGATTATTATTTGCTGTGGTTTTAATATTATTAATATAAGGTACGTCTTCGTGTGGCTATCAATGTAAACATCAAATATTATTTGTTGAAAATTATGTTATGAGGAAATTTCGGTCAAAATCAAAATTGAACGCCATCGTAGTGAGGGGAAGATCAAACAGGGTTCACTGTATCAAGTACAATGTACACATCTCCAACCAGACACTATATAACATTGGAGGTGTCTCATTGGTTCCCCAAAGCTTGACACTATAACAAAGCCGCCTCCGCTTTGCAGGACATTGCTTTCGCCGTGAGGACCAGCCAGTGCATAATCTTGTGCTTTGGCGGCCTCATGGGGAAACATTAAGTACGCCACGATATTGGCAATAATCGTCACTAAACATCTGACTGATCTAGTATTTGTACCTTCACCTTTGTACGCCCAAATTGTCAGTTACCTCTCAGCTGTGAGTACTTGTTGGCAAAACCCCCAATCTAATAATAGTCCCTTTCGCCCATTAATCTACCCGGATATATTGTTATTACAGTATTGTAATTTCTACAGTATTTCATTGCACCATTAATTGTTAGGTCTTATCAATATGCAGTATCTAAACTGGGTTTGGCCATCCACTCTGTAATCACACCTCACTTCACAGCTTTATTAATCATAGCACGCTATTGATCATTCTGTAGCCAATATTGCATCCCCTGTTATTACCCATTCTAATTATATCGTTTATTGGTTTGGTATTAGCACTAACACCAGCACTTACTGATCTAGACTTTATTGCTGATGTAATAGTCTCAGAATCACTAAGAGAGAGCCCAACGGCTCCTCAGCTCATTACAATAGAACAGGCTGCTTCTAGTGTTGGACGTTTTGTTAACTCCAAGAAGACCAAAATTCTGATAGTTAACTTCGACAGTCCTCAAAGCTCAAAGGTTGGTGTTCTTGAGTATGTGAATGACTTCTGCTACTTGGGATCATTGATTCTGAAATCAGTTGATGACCCTCAAAAACGTAAGGGAGGCACTGGGCAGCATTGAATGGGCTGCCCAGGATTTTGAAGTCACATAGAATGCATTAGAATCTTCAGGTTGGATGATTTAGAGCAGTTAGTTGGAGAACCGGTAGTCTTAAATTTGAGTTCAAGCTGGCCTCTTACTGCTGAAGTGCTGAGGACACCAAATCTAATCTCACGACGACATGTATACAAGAATGTTACGCACGCAGAGATGGTTAATTGTGTCAAGTACAATTCGCACATCTCCAACCAGACAATATACAATATTTGAAGTGTCTCCCCAGTCCCCCAAGGTTGACACTTGAACGGTAACGGAGGCGCCTCTGATTTTCAAGAGATTGCTTCCGCCTTGAGGACCAGCCAGTGCACAATCATGTGCTTCGGCAGCCTCAAGGAGATAATAAGTATTGTGGGCCCTAGGCAGCCCTTAACTACTGTATGTAATAATACAATGATCAATAATAAAACTTGAAGTCTGTATGTAACTCATTTAGTATTAGTAGTAGTAGTTATTCGATTAAAAACTACTAAAAACTAGAGTCCTATGTAGTCAAAAAAGACAAATTCATGGAAGCCTGTTTTACCAGTAATACTGATATTTTTGTTGGATTGAAAAAGTTACCTGGTACTAATGGACAGAACATTAGTACAGTTATAGATGGTGAGATAGACGGGCAGTCTATTGCAAATAGGTTTGCTAGTATATACCGTGTTTTATATAATCAAGATTATGAACAAAGCCGCCTCCGCTTTGTAGGACATTGCTTTAGCCGTGAGGACCAGCTAGAGCATAATCTTGTGCTTTGGCAGCCTCATGGAGTGAATAAGTATGGTGGACAGCCCATGGCTTTCTTGAGACGCAACTTAAAGGACACTGGCCTTGAAGATGCGGATGATCTAGCATTTGTCATGGGTGATAGGGAGTTGTTGCAGCCCAAATTTGTCGACAAGCCGGCACAGCATTCTTAAAAATGCAGCTGCAATGCAGCATGCCGATCCTAGTAGTTTATGAGTATCAGTTAATCAAATCATTTGCAAACACAAAAAATCTGAGGGTTCCTTGATGGTCGCTGCGATAACATATCTTATTTTAAGATGAAGACTTGGTGAACGGCTTGCCGACGAGATATGTTCTGTTCACTTTCATCCACACTGGCGGGTGTGAAATATTGTTTTATATTTACATTGTTAATAATTAGTAACTAAATTGACTTAATTTGCTCTAAATAAATGTTGGTTAAAACATTTCTGCAAAATGATTGCAGAAAAAAAAAAAAAAAAAAAAAGGATAAATATATATTTATGTAGAATGAAAATGTGGGTTAATATATTTCTTCAGTTTGAAAATGTGGGTTAAATATATTTCTGCAGAATGGAACTGTGGGTTATTACATTTCTGCAGAAAGGAACTGTGGGTTAATATATTTCTGCAGAAAGGAACTGTGGGTTAATATATTTCTGCAGAAAGGAACTGTGGGTTATTTATTACATTTCTGCAGAAAGAAACTATGGGTTAATATATTTCTGAAGAAAGGAACTGTGGGTTATTTATTACATTTCTGCAAAATCAAGAAGGTGGATTTGACACATGTGGGTTGGAATTTGGTTTTTTTTTCAGCTTTTCAGTCGTGATTTCGACTCCCGGTTTTTTTTAAACTATTTTCAATCATCCCAGGCAGCTTACAGTATGACGTCACTAAGTCGAAATTGACCAAAATGTGGGTTAATTCATTTCTGCAAAACACCGTCCGTATAACAATGTTTTACACCAGTAACCTGTATTCTGTTCAGTTGATCTGTAGGCCTATATTAAAACAAGTCATCCGGGGAAAAGTTAGGAAAATTTTTTTTTGAATCAATTAATATTTCTAAAATATGGGAAAGTAGCAGGTTTCAGTTGCGGCGTTTTCTAACCAAAACAAGAAACAAAACTAATATTCGCAATTAAGGGAAAAGAGCAGTTTATAGTTGCTCATCGGGAATCCCATACTGCAACAAATCCCCGACTTCGTCATAAGTAAAACCAGTAAGACCTGACCATCTCACCTGTTTTAACTCGGCATAGATATTTACATATACCCACCCTCCACATATTACCATGAGTAAGAGGGTATGGCAAATTATCACTTATAGAGAGTGTTATTACACCAGACGAAGAAATATAACTCATATTGCACTCATTACAGATTCGTCTAAGATTGAAACCGCAGCACCGCTACGACTCAGACAATTATTCCAAACCAGAATAGCCAAAAACCTAACACAAAGTTTCTCAGATGCTCAAAACCTACAGTAACTCCTCAACTATGAAACGATGAACATTATATGGCAAAGTCCACACTAGTCGGACGTTGCTATTCCACACAAAGTCCACACTAGTCGGACGTTGCTATTCCACACAAAGTCCACACTAGTCGGACGTTGCTATTCCACACAAAGACCGCACTAGTCGGACATTGCTATTCCACACAAAGTCCACACTAGTCGGACGTTGCTATTCCACACAAAGTCCACACTAGTCGGACGTTGCTATTCCACACAAAGTCCACACTAGCCGGACGTTGCTATTCCACACAAAGTCCACACTAGTCGGACGTTGCTATTCCACACAAAGTCCACACTAGTCGGACGTTGCTATTCCACACAAAGTTCACACTAGTCGGACTTTGCTATTCCACACAAAGTCCACACTAGTCGGACGTTGTTGCTATTCCACACAAAGTCCACACTAGTCCGACGTTGCTATTCCACACAAAGTCCACACTAGTCGGACGTTGCTATTCCACACAAAGTCCACACTAGTCGGACGTTGCTATTCCACACAAAGTCCACACTAGTCGGACGTTGCTATTCCACACAAAGTCCACACTAGTCGGACGTTGCTATTCCACACAAAGTCCACACTAGTCGGACGTTGCTATTCCACACAAAGTCCACACTAGTCGGACGTTGCTATTCCACACAAAGTCCACACTAGTCGGACGTTGCTATTCCACACAAAGTCCACACTAGTCGGACGTTGCTATTCCACACAAAGTCCACACTAGTCGGACGTTGCTATTCCACACAAAGTCCACACTAGTCGGACGTTGCTATTCCACACAAAGTCCACACTAGTCGGACGTTGCTATTCCACACAAAGTCCACACTAGTCGGACGTTGCTATTCCACACAAAGTCCACACTAGTCGGACGTTGCTATTCCACACAAAGTCCACACTAGTCGGACGTTGCTATTCCACACAAAGACCACACTAGACGGCCGTTGCTATTCCATACAAAGTCCACACTAGTCGGACGTTGCTATTCCACAAAAGTCCACACTAGTCGGACGTTGCTATTCCACACTAAGTCCACACTAGTCGGACGTTGCTATTCCACACAAAGTCCACACTAGTCGGACGTTGCTATTCCACACAAAGTCCACACTAGTCAGACGTTGCTATTCCACACAAAGTCCACATTAGTCGGACGTTGCTATTCCACACAAAGTCCACACTAGTCAGACGTTGCTATTCCACACAAAGTCCACACTAGTCGGACGTTGCTATTCCACACAAAGTCCACATTAGTCGGACGTTGCTATTCCACACAAAGTCCACACTAGTCGGACGTTGCTATTCCACACAAAGTCCACACTAGTCGGACGTTGCTATTCCACACAAAGTCCACACTAGTCGGACGTTGCTATTCCACACAAAGTCCACACTAGTCGGACGTTGCTATTCCACACAAAGTCCACACTAGTCGGACGTTGCTATTCCACACAAAGTCCACACTAGTCGAACGTTGCTATTCCACACAAAGTCCACACTAGTCGGACGTTGCTATTCCACACAAAGACCACACTAGTCGGACGTTGCTATTCCACACAAAGTCCACACTAGTCGGACGTTGCTATTCCACACAAAGTCCACACTAGTCGGACGTTGCTATTCCACACAAAGTCCACACTAGTCGGACGTTGCTATTCCACACAAAGTCCACACTAGTCGGACGTTGCTATTCCACACAAAGTCCACAATAGTCGGACGTTGCTATTCCACACAAAGTCCACACTAGTCGGACGTTGCTATTCCACACAAAGTCCACACTAGTCGGACGTTGCTATTCCACACAAAGTCCACACTAGTCGGACGTTGCTATTCCACACAAAGTCCACAATAGTCGGACGTTGCTATTCCACACAAAGTCCACACTAGTCGGACGTTGCTATTCCACACAAAGTCCACACTAGTCGGATGTTGCTATTCCACACAAAGTCCACACTAGTCGGACGTTGCTATTCCACACAAAGTTCACACTAGTCGGACGTTGCTATTCCACACAAAGTCCACACTAGTCGGACGTTGCTATTCCACACAAAGTCCACACTAGTCAGACGTTGCTATTCCACACAAAGTCCACATTAGTCGGACGTTGCTATTCCACACAAAGTCCACACTAGTCAGACGTTGCTATTCCACACAAAGTCCACACTAGTCGGACGTTGCTATTCCACACAAAGTCCACACTAGTCGGACGTTGCTATTCCACACAAAGTCCACACTAGTCAGACGTTGCTATTCCACACAAAGTCAACACTAGTCGGACGTTGCTATTCCACACAAAGTCCACACTAGTCGGACGTTGCTATTCCACACAAAGTCCACACTAGTCGGACGTTGCTATTCCTCACAACGTCCACACTAGTCGGACGTTGCTATTCCACACAAAGTCCACACTAGTCGGACGTTGCTATTCCACACAAAGTACACACTAGTCGGACGTTGCTATTCCACACAAAGTCCACACTAGTCGGACGTTGCTATTCCACACAAAGTCCACACTAGTCGGACGTTGCTATTCCACACAAAGTCCACACTAGTCGGACGTTGCTATTCCACACAAGGCCACACTAGTCGGACGTTGCTATTCCACACAAAGTCCACACTAGTCGGACGTTGCTATTCCACACAAAGTCCACACTAGTCGGACGTTGCTATTCCACACAAAGTCCACACTAGTCGGACGTTGCTATTCCACACAAAGTCCACACTAGTCGGAAGTTGCTATTCCACACAAAGTCCACACTAGTCGGACGTTGCTATTCCACACAAAGTCCACACTAGTCGGACGTTGCTATTCCACACAAAGTCCACACTAGTCAGACGTTGCTATTCCACACAAAGTCCACACTAGTCGGACGTTGCTATTCCACACAAAGTCCACACTAGTCGGACGTTGCTATTCCACATAAAGTCCACACTAGTCGGACGCTGCTATTCCATACAAAGTCCACACTAGTCGGACGTTGCTATTCCACAAAAGTCCACACTAGTCGGACGTTGCTATTCCACACAAAGTCCACACTAGTCGGACGTTGCTATTCCACACAAAGTCCACACTAGTCGGACGTTGCTATTCCACACAAAGTCCACACTAGTCAGACGTTGCTATTCCACACAAAGTCCACATTAGTCGGACGTTGCTATTCCACACAAAGTCCACACTAGTCAGACGTTGCTATTCCACACAAAGTCCACACTAGTCGGACGTTGCTATTCCACACAAAGTCCAGACTAGTCGGACGTTGCTATTCCACACAAAGTCCACACTAGTCAGACGTTGCTATTCCACACAAAGTCAACACTAGTCGGACGTTGATATTCCACACAAAGTCCACACTAGTCGGACGTTGCTATTCCACACAAAGTCCACACTAGTCTGACGTTGCTATTCCACACAAAGTCCACACTAGTCCGACGTTGGTATTCCACACAAAGTCCACACTAGTCGGACGTTGCTATTCCACACAAAGTCCACACTAGTCGGACGTTGCTATTCCACACAAAGTCCACACTAGTCGGTCGTTGCTATTCCACACAAAGTCCACACTAGTCGGACGTTGCTATTCCACACAAAGTCCACACTAGTCGGACGTTGCTATTCCACATAAAGTCCACACTAGTCGGACGTTACTATTCCACACAAAGTCCACACTAGTCGGACGTTGCTATTCCACACAAAGTCCACACTAGTCGGACGTTGCTATTCCACACAAAGTCCACACTAGTCGGACGTTGCTATTCCACACAAAGTCCACACTAGTCGGATGTTGCTATTCCACACAAAGTCCACACTAGTCGGACGTTGCTATTCCACACAAAGTCCACACTAGTCGGACGTTGCTATTCCACACAAAGTCCACACTAGTCGGACGTTGCTATTCCACACAAAGTCCACACTAGTCAGACGTTGCTATTCCACACAAAGTCCACATTAGTCGGACGTTGCTATTCCACACAAAGTCCACACTAGTCAGACGTTGCTATTCCACACAAAGTCCACACTAGTCGGACGTTGCTATTCCACACAAAGTCCACACTAGTCGGACGTTGCTATTCCACACAAAGTCCACACTAGTCAGACGTTGCTATTCCACACAAAGTCAACACTAGTCGGACGTTGCTATTCCACACAAAGTCCACACTAGTCGGACGTTGCTATTCCACACAAAGTCCACACTAGTCGGACGTTGCTATTCCTCACAACGTCCACACTAGTCGGACGTTGCTATTCCACACAAAGTCCACACTAGTCGGACGTTGCTATTCCACACAAAGTACACACTAGTCGGACGTTGCTATTCCACACAAAGTCCACACTAGTCGGACGTTGCTATTCCACACAAAGTCCACACTAGTCGGACGTTGCTATTCCACACAAAGTCCACACTAGTCGGACGTTGCTATTCCACACAAGGCCACACTAGTCGGACGTTGCTATTCCACACAAAGTCCACACTAGTCGGACGTTGCTATTCCACACAAAGTCCACACTAGTCGGACGTTGCTATTCCACACAAAGTCCACACTAGTCGGACGTTGCTATTCCACACAAAGTCCACACTAGTCGGAAGTTGCTATTCCACACAAAGTCCACACTAGTCGGACGTTGCTATTCCACACAAAGTCCACACTAGTCGGACGTTGCTATTCCACACAAAGTCCACACTAGTCAGACGTTGCTATTCCACACAAAGTCCACACTAGTCGGACGTTGCTATTCCACACAAAGTCCACACTAGTCGGACGTTGCTATTCCACACAAAGTCCACACTAGTCGGACGCTGCTATTCCATACAAAGTCCACACTAGTCGGACGTTGCTATTCCACAAAAGTCCACACTAGTCGGACGTTGCTATTCCACACAAAGTCCACACTAGTCGGACGTTGCTATTCCACACAAAGTCCACACTAGTCGGACGTTGCTATTCCACACAAAGTCCACACTAGTCAGACGTTGCTATTCCACACAAAGTCCACATTAGTCGGACGGTGCTATTCCACACAAAGTCCACACTAGTCAGACGTTGCTATTCCACACAAAGTCCACACTAGTCGGACGTTGCTATTCCACACAAAGTCCAGACTAGTCGGACGTTGCTATTCCACACAAAGTCCACACTAGTCAGACGTTGCTATTCCACACAAAGTCAACACTAGTCGGACGTTGATATTCCACACAAAGTCCACACTAGTCGGACGTTGCTATTCCACACAAAGTCCACACTAGTCTGACGTTGCTATTCCACACAAAGTCCACACTAGTCCGACGTTGGTATTCCACACAAAGTCCACACTAGTCGGACGTTGCTATTCCACACAAAGTCCACACTAGTCGGACGTTGCTATTCCACACAAAGTCCACACTAGTCGGTCGTTGCTATTCCACACAAAGTCCACACTAGTCGGACGTTGCTATTCCACACAAAGTCCACACTAGTCGGACGTTGCTATTCCACATAAAGTCCACACTAGTCGGACGTTACTATTCCACACAAAGTCCACACTAGTCGGACGTTGCTATTCCACACAAAGTCCACACTAGTCGGACGTTGCTATTCCACACAAAGTCCACACTAGTCGGACGTTGCTATTCCACACAAAGTCCACACTAGTCTGACGTTACTATTCCACACAAAGTCCACACTAGTCGGACGTTGGTATTCCACACAAAGTCCACACTAGTCGGACGTTGCTATTCCACACAAAGTCCACACTAGTCGGACGTTGCTATTCCACACAAAGTCCACACTAGTCGGACGTTGCTATTCCACACAAAGTCCACACTAGTCAGACTTTGCTATTCCACACAAAGTCCACACTAGTCGGACGTTGCTATTCCACACAAAGTCCACACTAGTCGGACGTTGCTATTCCACACAAAGTCCACATTAGTCTGACGTTGCTATTCCACACAAAGTCCACACTAGTCGGACGTTGGTATTCCACACAAAGTCCACTCTAGTCGGACGTTGCTATTCCACACAAAGTCCACTCTAGTCGGACGTTGCTATTCCACACAAAGTCCACACTAGTCGGACGTTGCTATTCCACACAAAGTCCACACTAGTCGGACGTTGCTATTCCACACAAAGTCCACACTAGTCAGACTTTGCTATTCCACACAAAGTCCACACTAGTCGGACGTTGCTATTCCACACAAAGTCCACACTAGTCGGACGTTGCTATTCCACACAAAGTCCACACTAGTCGGACGTTGCTATTCCACACAAAGTCCACACTAGTCGGACGTTGCTATTCCACACAAAGTCCACACTAGTCGGACGTTGCTATTCCACACAAAGTCCACACTAGTCGGACGTTGCTATTCCACACAAAGTCCACACTAGTCGGACGTTGCTTTTCCAGGCACTATAAACCCGCGTGCAATCTTCGGAATAAATATCCCAGGCAGGACAACCATAAAAGTTTGCACAATAATTACGCCTTGTATATACGATAGGTTCAGAGGCAATACAAAGTTAAATTCATGGCGTAGATTTGATAGTTTACCAATGAATACACCTCTTTTTTTTTTCAATATCACGCTTTAAATTACATTAAAGTCTTGCAAATACCTAAATGCAAAGCCTCCTGACCCCAGGGTAATGATATCCCGTTTACGACAATTTCAACTGGCCGTGGTTTCCATAAAAAATTAAATGGGATACATTTGCACAGCTTTGGATCACTATGTATACTCAGTTTCAACCTAAATTTTGTGCAAAAATTAATACAGATATTTTAAGAAACTACAGTAATACCCCGTTCGCACTGCGCGAAGATTGAATGTCAACTTAAAGCTATCATTATCTCCGATAAGCAGCTATAATGATCTCCGATAAACAGCCATCATGATCTCCGATAAACAGCTATCATGATCTCCGATAAACAGCTATCATGATCTCAGATAAACAGCCATCATGATCTCCGATAAACAGCTATCATGATCTCCGATAAACAGCTATCATAATCTCCGATAAACAGCCCTCATGATTTCCGATGAACAGCCATCATGATCTCCGATAAACAGCCATCAGGAACTCCGATAAACAGCCATCATGATCTCCGATAAACAGGTATCATGATCTCCGATTAACCCGATAAACAGCTATCATGATCTCCGATAAACAGCTATCATGATCTCAGATAAACCGCCATCATGATCTCCGATAAACAGCTATCATGATCTAAGATAAACAGCTATCATGATCTCCGATAAACCCGATATACAGCTATCGTGATCTCAGATAAACAGCTATCATGATTTCAGATAAACAGCTATCATGATCTCCGATAAACAACCATCATGATCTCCGATAAACAGCCATCATGATCTCCGATAAACCCGATAAACAGCTATCATGATCTCCGATAAACAGCTATCATGATCTCAGATAAACAGCCATCATGATCTCCGATAAACAGCTATCATGATCTCCGATAAACAGCTATCATGATCTCAGATAAACAGCCATCAGGATCTCCGATAAACAACCATCATGATCTCCGATAAACAGCCATCATGATCTCCGATAAACCCGATAAACAGCTATCATGATCTCCGATAAACAGCTATCATGATCTCAGATAAACAGCCATCATGATCTGCGATAAACAGCTATCATGATCTCCGATAAACAGCTATCATGATCTCAGATAAACAGCCATCAGGATCTCCGATAATGATATCCGATAAACAGCCATCATGAACTCAGATAAACAGCTATCATGATTTCAGATAAACAGCTATCATGATCTCCGATAAACAACCATCATGATCTCCGATAAACAGCCATCATGATCTCCGATAAACCCGATAAACAGCTATCATGATCTCCGATAAACAGCTATCATGATCTCAGATAAACAGCCATCATGATCTCCGATAAACAGCTATCATGATCTCCGCTAAACAGCTATCATGATCTCAGATAAACAGCCATCAGGATCTCCGATAATGATATCCGATAAACAGCCATCATGAACTCCAATAAACAGCTATCATGATCTCTGATAAACAGCTATCATGATCGCCGATAAACCCGATAAACAGCTATCATGATCTCCGATAAACAGCTATCATGATCTCAGATATACAGGCATCATGATATCCGATAAACAGCTATCATGATCTTCGATAAACAGCCACCATGATCTCCGATAAACACCTATCATGATCTCCGATAAACAGCTATCATGATCTCAGATAAACAGCCATCATGATCTCCGATAAACAGCTATCATGATCTCCGATAAACAGCTATCATGATCTCAGATAAACAGCTTACGTGATCTCCCCGATAAACAGGCTTCAAGGTGGCTTCAATTCTAACTAGTTTAGTGTCGAGGTAGTGTTAATTGCCTCGATGAGGGCCTATTATATATTTTAAATATTTTCAGAATTAACTAATGAAAGTGTAATCATAGAAATACATGAAATCCATGTTCCAGAAATCTTAGAAAAGTTAACAACTAGAAAATTCAATTATCGATAATTTTACTTTAATTACTTACTTACTTACTTACTAATTAATTAAATAATTAAATTCACAAGTTATTTAATTTAAAGTGACAATGGCAACTTTGATCAGTGGATCCAGTCGTTCTTCTTCCAACTATTCCTATGTAACTGCTGTGGAAGAAATACAATTAGAAGAAGTTCAGCGGTCGCCGCAAATACAGGAAGACCTGGAGGCAAACATTCCGTGCGAAGCCCTACAGAACGACGTTGAACAAACAAACTGGTTATGTAGACTGCTGGATACTGATGAGAAAATTGTTAAATTTGTATTCGGAATACTATCATCCTTCCTGGCATTTATTGTCACTGTAATTTTATTAATGGTGCTTCTACAACCTGGGGCTGGCGAGTCGACCACCATTAGCCCTAAAGAAGTAGCAAAAACCATCACAGAATTAACCGCGAACTCATCAATACCCTCTTCTACTAATACATCACTCTCGTCATCCTCACCTACCAATAAGGAACTCCCAGCTACTAATACATCACTCTCGTCAACCTCATCTACCACTAAGGAACCCTCACCTACTAATACATCACTATCGACATCCTCACTTACCAATAAGGAACTCCCAGCTACTAATACATCATTCTCGTCAACCTCATCTACCACTAAGGTAATCTCACCTTCTACGACCACCACTACTACCATAATAACATTCCCATGTACAAACGGTAATACGGGTCCTATATTGTACCAGTTCGGGTCTTTAAACAAAACACTTTACTGCAATCGCGAAAGTGGTCTATACATTCAGCGTCGACATTATAAAAAATCCTACGATTTCGATAAAACTTGGTCGCAGTATGAAGAAGGTTTTGGTAACTACACTGAAAGAAGTTACTGGATGGGGTTGAAGATTCTTAATTGGTTAACAAGCAGTTGGAAGTGTAATCTACAGATAAAAATACAGGTATTACGGGGAGGGGGTAGGCCAAGTAATACCGAAATAATAAATCCGAGTTCAACTTTGACCTCGGTCGCATTATATAAAAATGTAAAGATAAGCTCCGAAGCTACGAATCACACTTTTAGCTATGGAGAATTCAAAGAATTGAAATTGACATGGAATAAATTGGGTAATAAAATGATGAAAGCTAACGGGACAGAGTTCTCAACCAAAGATCACGAAAATTCCTCGTTGGCTAAAGATCGGTCCGGTGGTTGGTGGTTCACTGCGAATTCTAAGGCGAACCTCAATGGAGATTTCAAATCTACTGATAGAAAGAAGGGAGTCTTTTGGGGTTCTAATGAAGTTATGTCTACTGAGATGACATTAAAACTACAATGAAAGTGTCTCATCAGAAATAATAAATGTCCGAGAAATCCTTACGATTATGATCAATACTGCGGATATTTGTACTATGGCCTGTAGACGCACACACCCTATCTATGTGTACTTCATTTTAAAAAACATTCATTTTTCCAATTTGATTTTAATGCTCTACAACATTATTTGTCTAAATAATATAAATATATATTTATATTTAGAAAAACATATATATATATATATATTAATAAAAAATAACAATATTATAATAATATAATTTCATTTAGAGAACCACGACTTTAGAGGGATTATGGTATTAATCTTATGTGTGTTAGCGGATTCAATTCCACTTCATTACCCACCAGAAAATGGGACCAGTGGCATTAAGCAATATGTTGGGGATACGAGATTACCAATATTAATATCGTCTCATAACGAACATTGGGGGGGGGGGGGACACAAGCCCCAAAGCCACAGAGAAAGGTGAGAGGTCAAACCACCTCGGAGGGAAGACAGCTAGTAGAGGCTAGCAGCGGAGAGGAAACACTCAAGGGGAGTGCCAATGTGACAATTAGTATATGAGCCAATAGTGGGGAGGGAAGCACGTGATAAGGGAACAGGAAAGCATCCATTGGGTAGAGGGCCAAAGTACAGTAGGAGGTGAAACCAATATTCAATGTGTGATTAATCATATATTATCTTACATTACTGGTTTACCGGTCAGTTGAGTTATTCAGTCAGTGCAGACCGGTCATAGTTAATGACCGCCACTGCTATATCGGTAACAATTAACTTGTATTTTCTGCTATATTCATTTATCAGTATCAACGTGTTATTATCGCCCATGTTAATCAATAACGAGAAACAACCCAAACACTTATTGTTTTCCCCAACGGTCTTCGGCCAAAGCAAATGATCTCCGATAAACTACTACTACTACTACTAGGATCGGCATGCTGCATTGCAGCTGCATTTTTAAGAATGCTGTGCCGGCTTGTCAACAAAATTGCACCGCCACAACTCCCTATCACCCATGACATTTGCTAGATCATCCGCATCTTTAAGGCCCGTGTCCTTTAAGATGCGTCTCAAGAAAGTCATGGGCTGTCCACCATGCTTATTCACTCCATGAGGCTGCCAAAGTACAAGATTATGCACTGGCTGGTCCTCACGGCGAAAGCAATGTCCTGCAAAGCGGAGGCGATTTTGTTCTAGTGTCAAGCTTGGGGGAACCAATGAGACACCTCCAATGTTATATAGTGTCTGGTTGGAGATGTGTGCATTGTACTTGACACAATGTACCCGGCGTAGCATTCTTGTGAATGTGCCATCCAGAGATTTGGTGTCCTCAGCAGTTAGAGCCCAGCATGGACTCCCGTAGAGGAGTACTGGAACTACTGCTGCTCTAAATAATCGGACCTTAAGTTTCCGATTAATTCTAGGTGACTTCCAAATCCTGGAAAGCCTATTCAAGGCTGCCCATGCCTTTCCCTTACGTATTCGAAGGTCCTCACCTGACTTCCGGAACCATGATCCCAGGTAACAGAAGTCGTCCACATGCTCAAGCATACCATCCTTTGAGCTTATGCTCATCCGATCAGAGACTTGCTGAGGACTTTCAAAGTTAACTGTCAGAATTTTGGTCTTTCTGGAGTTAATAAAAAGACCAACACTAGAAGCAGCATGTTCTAATGAGCTGAGGAGCCGCTGGGCTCCCTCTAATGATTCTGAGAGTACTCCTAAGTCATCAGCAAAGTCTAGATCAGTTAGGTACTTGGCAGGATTTCCTCGACTTCTGGAGCCAGTAGGTGGAGTTATCATCACCCCATCATCATTATGATGATCTAAGGACATGCGTAGAACATAGTCAACCACAATAATGAACAAGAATGGTGCAAGTGTGTCTCCTTGGAGGACGCCCCATAACACTTCAAATGGTTCTGTGTCACCGTCAACAGTAGACACAAATGTTGTCGAACCATCGTATACTGATCTGATTGCTGCAATAATTTCATCAGGAATCCCATATAATGAAAGTATGCTGAACATACGTGAGCGAGAGACTGAATCAAAGGCCTTGAAGAAGTCAACAAAGATAACAGCCAGATGCCTGTCTTTCTTTTTTGATAACTCTTCAATTATCCTTCTAAGTGCCAAAATGGGCTCCATGGTCCCACGACCTTTACGGAACCCATTCTGATTTCCACGTAGCAGTCTCTCAATGGGATCCCTGATGCGATTTAATAGAATTCTATTGTATAGTTTTGCAGCGATCGAGATCAATGAGATTCCCCGAAAAGAACCATAGAGTGTTAGGTTGCCCTTCTTGGGAACTGGCACCAACTTATTTGTTTTCATTTCTTGTGGGACTCTTGTTGTACGGTACATGTCTACTATGATGGGATAGATGAGCTTTAAACACTCAGGTATTTTAAAGACCTCAGGGGGAACACCATCTACTCCACTGGCACGATTGGTCTTAATGCTCTTTGCAGCAGCCTTCACTTCTGCAAAGGAGATATCGCCAATGGGAATATCTGGGAGCACAGACTCAGACACTTTTACTTCTATAAAGTTATCAGGCAATACCCTGTCATTATTGAGGAGCTTTTCAAAGTGGGCTTTCCAACCATTGAGGCGATCGGCTGGTGATTCAGCCTTAACCTTGGTGGTTGGTTGGCTTTTCCGCCCAGTAAGCAGATTGATCGATTTCCATGCCTGGGATGATTGCCTGCTGTCGTCAGCATCATTGATGGCATCAACCTGTTGGTTTATTAGCTCCTGTAGATTAACAGAGTACTGCCTGTTCAGGGACCTAGATGCAGCTTTAACTGCATTCTTGGCCGCTGTAGTCTGTTTGAGTCGGGACTCTTTCTGCGCCTTATGAAGGTCATTTCGGCACTTAAACACTTATTGTTTTCCCCAACGGTCTTCGGCCAAAGCAAATGATCTCCGATAAACAGCCATCATGATCTCCGATAAACAGCCATCATGATCTCCGATAAACAGCTATCATGATCTCCGATAAACAGCTATCATGATCTCAGATAAACAGCCATCATGATCTCCGATAAACAGCTATCATAATCTCCGATAAACAGCCATCATGATTTCCGATGAACAGCCATCATGATCTCCGATAATGATCTCCAATAAACAGCCATCATGAACTCCGATAAACAGCCATCATGATCTCCGATAAACAGCTATCATGATCTCCGATTAACCCGATAAACAGCTATCATGATCTCCGATAAACAGCTATCATGATCTCAGATAAACCGCCATCATGATCTCCGATAAACAGCTATCATGATCTCCAATAAACAGCTATCATGATCTCCGATAAACCCGATAAACAGCTATCATGATCTCCGATAAACAGCTATCATGATCTCAGATAAACAGCCATCATGATCTCCGATAAACAGCTATCATGATCTCCGATAAACAGCTATCATGATCTCCGATAAACAGCTATCATGATCTCCGATAAACAGCTATCATGATCTCCGATAAGCCCGATAAACAGCTATCATGATCTCCGATAGACAGCTATCATGATCTCAGATAAACAGCCATCATGATCTCCGATAAACAGCTATCATGATCTCCGATAAACAGCTATCATGATCTCAGATAAACAGCCATCATCATCTCCGATAATGATCTCAGATAAACAGCCATCATGAACTCCGATAAACAGCCATCATGATCTCCGATAAACAGCTATCATGATCTCCGATAAACCCGATAAACAGCTATCATGATCTCCGATAAACAGCTATCATGATCTCAGATATACAGGCATCATGATCTCCGATAAACAGCTATCATGATCTTCGATAAACAGCCATCATGATCTCCGATAAACACCTATCATGATCTCCGATAAACAGCTATCATGATCTCCGATAAACCCGATAAACAGCTATCATGATCTCCGATAAACAGCTATCATGATATCAGATAAACAGCCATCATGATCTCCGATAAACAGCTATCATGATCTCCGATAAACAGCTATCATGATCTCCGATAATGATCTCCGATAAACAGCCATCATGAACTCCGATAGACAGCTATCATGATCTCAGATAAACAGCCATCATGATCTCCGATAAACAGCTATCATGATCTCCGATAAACAGCTATCATGATCTCAGATAAACAGCCATCATCATCTCCGATAATGATCTCAGATAAACAGCCATCATGAACTCCGATAAACAGCCATCATGATCTCCGATAAACAGCTATCATGATCTCCGATAAACCCGATAAACAGCTATCATGATCTCCGATAAACAGCTATCATGATCTCAGATATACAGGCATCATGATCTCCGATAAACAGCTATCATGATCTTCGATAAACAGCCATCATGATCTCCGATAAACACCTATCATGATCTCCGATAAACAGCTATCATGATCTCCGATAAACCCGATAAACAGCTATCATGATCTCCGATAAACAGCTATCATGATATCAGATAAACAGCCATCATGATCTCCGATAAACAGCTATCATGATCTCCGATAAACAGCTATCATGATCTCCGATAATGATCTCCGATAAACAGCCATCATGAACTCCGATAAACAGCTATCATGATCTCCGATAAGCCCGAGAAACAGCTATCATGATCTCCGATAGACAGCTATCATGATCTCAGATAAACAGCCATCATGATCTCCGATAAACAGCTATCATGATCTCCGATAAACAGCTATCATGATCTCAGATAAACAGCCATCATGATCTCCGATAATGATCTCAGATAAACAGCCATCATGAACTCCGATAAACAGCCATCATGATCTCCGATAAACAGCTATCATGATCTCCGATAAACCCGATAAACAGCTATCATGATTTCCGATAAACCCGATAAACAGCTATCATGATCTCCGATAAACAGCTATCATGAACTCCGATAAACAGCCATCATGATCTCCGATAAACAGCCATCGTGATCTCAGATAAACAGCCATCATGATCTCCGCTAATGATCTCCGATAAACAGCTATCATAATCTCCGATAAACAGCTATCATGATCTCCGATAAACCCGATAAACAGCCATCATGTTCTCCGATAAGCAGCCATCATGATCTCCGATAAACAGCTATCATGATCTCAGATAAACAGCTATCATGATCTCCCCGATAAACAGGCTTCAAGGTGGCTTCAATTCTAACTAGTTTAGTGTCGAGGAAGTGTTAATTGCCTCGATGAGGGCCTATTATATATTTTAAATATTTTCTGAATTAACTAATGAAAGTGTAATCATAGAAATACATGAAATCCATGTTCCAGAAATCTTAGAAAAGTTAACAACTAGAAAATTCAATTAGCGATAATTTTACTTTAATTAAATAATTAAATTCACAAAATTTTTAATTTAAAGTGACAATGGCAACTTTGATCAACGGATCCAGTCGTTCTTCTTCCAACTATTCCTATGTAACTGCTGTGGAAGAAATACAATTAGAAGAAGTTCAGCGGTCGACGGAAATACAGGAAAACCTGGAGGCAAACATTCCGTGCGAAGCCCTACAGAACGATGTTGAACAAACAAGCTGGTTATGTAGACTGCTGGATACTGATGAGAAAATTGTTAAATCTGTATTCGGAATACTATCATCCTTCCTGGCATTTATTGTCACTGTAATTTTATTAATGGTGCTGCTACAACCTGGGGCTGCCGAGTCGACCACCATTAGCCCTATAGATGTAGCAAACACCACCACAGAATTAACCGCGAACTCATCAATACCCTCTTCTACTAATACATCACTTTCGTCATCCTCACCTACCACCAAGGAACCCTCACCTACTAATACATCACTCTCGTCAACCCCACCAACCACTAAGGAACCCTCACATACTAATACATCACTCTCGTCAACCCCACCTACAACTAAGGAACCCTCACCTACTAATACATCACTATCGTCATCCTCACCTACCAATAAGGAACTCCCAGCTACTAATACATCACTCTCGTCAACCTCATCTACCACTAAGGTAATCTCACCTTCTACGACCACCACTACTACCATAATAACATTCCCATGTACAAACGGTAATACGGGTCCTATATTGTACCCGTTCGGGTCTTTAAACAAAACACTTTACTGCAATCGCGAAAGTGGTCTATACATTCAGCGTCGACATTATAAAAAATCCAACGATTTCGATAAAACTTGGTCGCAGTATGAAGAAGGTTTTGGTAACTACACTGAAAAAAGTTTCTGGATGGGGTTGAACATTCTATATTTATTCACAAGCAGTTGGAAGTGTGATCTAAGGATGAAAATAAGGGTATTACTGCATCCATCCCCCCCCCCCCCTTTTTTTTTTTTTTAATGAATAGCTACAGTAGTACTGGAATGTAATTAAAAAGACTTGCAAAAGCTATCGGAACTACTAAGTTATGGGTACCCACTTTTTAAACAAATTGTTTCATATGAAAATGGCTTTTATCATGAGGTATTTTGTTCTAGAACAAATATTTAACTTTCTGCCAGTACGATGGTAGCTATAGTAATTTTGATTTTGTGTTAGCTAGTGCTTTTTATTAGCTAGTGAAAAAAATTATAATTGAAAAATTGAAAAAAAAATTGACCAACGATCTTTCTTGTGAAAATGTATTTTATTATGACGTTTTTTGTATCTAGAACAAATATTTGACCTTCTGACAGTAAGATGGTAGCTAGTACTTTTGATTTTGTGTTAGCTAGTACTATTTATTAGCTAGTAAATGTAAGATGTACCGGTAATTTAATTCTCAATTATATATTTGCATGGAATAATTGGCATTACTATGTTAACCCATAACATAGTAATGCCAATTATTCCGATTTTCTCATATGAAAATGACTTTTATCATGATGTTTTTTGTTCTAGAACAAATATTTGACCTTCTGACAGTAAGATGATAGCTAGTAATTTTGATTTTGTGTTTGCTAGTGCTTCTTATTAGCTAGTGAAAAAAATTATAATTGTAAAATTAAAAAAAAATTTGACCAACGTTTTCTTGTGAAAAATTATTTTATTATGACGTTTTTTGTTCTAGAACAAATATTTGACCTTCTGACAGTAAGATGGTAGCTAGTACTTATGATTTTGTGTCCTGGGGGGCCAAAATAGCACAAAAAATTATGATTGCATTGCCAGAAAATAATTTTTAACAAGTTTTATCGTAATTAGCGACCTCGAAAACACTTATACTATCAAAATTTTACTTTTGATCCAAGGTCGAAAAAGTTTATAAAATGACTAACCCCCCCCCCCCCCCCCCCCCCCCCCCCCCCACTCCCAGCCAATTACGTTGTAAAATAGCCCGGGCCAGATAGGATTAAGCTTTATTCTTACTAATTAATTATTTTTGGTTCCATAACAACAAAGGTAGACTTAATCGCTCTGGACTTATTTGTCCGGACTTAACCTAATCTAAAAAAACAACATTTAATTATATGACGCTGAATGAATATTATTTTTAATTCATTGGTTCATTCATTATATGGTAACTTGATGAAACATTACTTTCTTATTTCTATGGTTACCGAATGGCTGCTATTTCCTTTCAATAAAGCCTCTATTAGAAATCAAGAGGTCATAGTACCATGCCCCAGCAAATATTGTGACGTAATTCAATAAGACGACCCTGACCCCCAAATTTTTTTACAATTGTTAATGAGATTGTATGAAATTTGAAACAGAGATACATTAGTTTCACCTCCCGACCACTTAGTGGATGAGCCAGAATTATTATTTTTGCTTTCTATCTTTAGCTACAAGCGTTTAAAAAACGGTGTCTTCAGCGATATTGCTCCAGTCCCACCGCAGTTATTCCTCTACATTATTGCTGTTTGTTGGTACCAATAGAAAGCTGGCCCTGCAAGGATTCCAAATATGTAACACAATTTGAATTTCGTTGAAAAATAGATATGGGCGTTCAAATGTTGCATGGTTTTCCATCTGCGTTAGGCAATTTTATTCTATTTCATAATCTCCAATACTTAGCTGGGCATCAATGCGCATAACATCTTTAATCATACTATTACGTAACAATTCATACATTAACAAAATGTTCCAGAATGGTGTATTCATTAATTAAATATAATAAAATAGCCTCGCGCAGGTGCATAACCATGCAACAATTGAACGCCCTTATTATATCAGCTGTTTTTCAACGAAATTCAAATTGTGTTACATATTTGGAATCCTTGCAGGGCCAGCTTTCTATTATTGGTACCAACAAACAGCTATAAGGTAGAAGAATAACTGCGGTGTAACTGGTGAAATATTGCTGGAGACACTTTTTTTAAACGCTTGTAGCTAAAGATTGAAAGCAAAAATAAAAATTCTGGCTCACCCAGTCAGTGGTCGGGAGGTGAAACTATCTCTGTTTCAAATTTCATGCAATCTCATTACGATTTGTGAAAAAATTTCCGCCCATGTTAAGAATACCAGGATTTCCCTTTTCGGTAGACTTTTTATTGGTATTTTATATATGAAGACTTTTTATTTTTTTAAGTTTATCTTTATTAAGTGTTTTATAGCGCTTATTTCTGTCTTATAACCTGTACATATACTAATTCGTTTATTGTTTTGGTTAGATACAGCCCTTGTGTAACCTGTGGTTTTGGTGAAAACCTGGTATTCTTCACATGGGGGTAACTGCAAAGTGAAATATAACGGCAGAAAGTCTGGTATTCTTCACATGGGCCAAAATTGGTTGGGGGGGGGGGGGGGGGGGGGGGGGTGGGTGGGGTTCGTGTCATTGAATTACGATACTATTTTCCGGGGCATGGTGTACACGTGATAATACTTAAACTTCAACTACAGGTTCACTTTATTAGTATTGTGCAATGGGGAAAAATCAATCAAGCAATCAAAATAGTATGATTAAAGAGGTAATGCATTGTTGCCCAGCTACGTATGGAATAAACAAAATGTTCCAGAATATGGTGTATTTATTAAATAGATAAAATAGCATCACACAGGAGCAAACCATGATTTTTCAACGAAATTTAGATTGTATTATACATATTTGGAATACTGAAATGGCCAGCTTTCCATCAGTACCAACGAATCACCTTCAGGTTGATGAATGACTGTGGTGTAACTGGTGAAATATCGCCAGAGACACTTTTCTCAAACGCTTGTGGAGAAAGAATGAAAACGAAAATAAAAATTCTGACTCGACCATGAGAGAGGAGTGAGGTGAAACTATCTCTGTTTTAAATTTCACATAATCTCATTCAGACTTGTAGAGTTCGATTTTATTGTGGGGAAGGGAGGGGGATGGGGGAGGGGGTTGGGGATGCAAGCACCTGAATAACGACACTATTATGTCCCACATCCCACGACACTATTATGTCCCACCCACATCCCACGACATTATTATGTCCCACATCCCACGACATGGTTTATGTAGTTTAGTTTTTCATATATTTTAACAATTTTAATAGTAGCTAGTTCATGAAGATCATTTTAGTAAAGAAAATGGGCGATTTTAGGAGTTTTCGGAAAATAACGTAATTATTAGAATATCTAAGAGGAAGAGTACATACATTATTATGATTGAAAGTATGCCAATAATTATTATGTTCTTTCATTTCGTCTGTCATTATTTGGTAGATGGTACCGGTACAATCTCTGTTAATCACAGAAGTATAATCAACAACACATCCATTAAATTATTTATAAGAGATTCTGTGGATGTAGCATATTACGATGTCGCTTACAGGATTTCCGACTCGTATAATTCTGCGACGATGAGGGTTGAATACTGCTCAGTTGTTACTCCAGTTGCGGATGAATTCCAATGTAATGCGACTGGTCTCGAATCCGGCACCGCATACAACTTCAGTGTTAAAGCATTCGATGAAATATACAGACTGATATATAAAATAGATATTGTCCTTTCTACTCCTACAGAATCGCTTCAAAGGCAATTCAAGGCGAGAAAACGGGAAACCGAAGATGAGTGGAGTAATAAGGAGACTTGGTTTACTGAGTCGAACGCATGCCTTAGCCCACTACTCCCTAGTCCCCCTTATATGGATAAACGACCCTGGCGTAGAAACATTACTACATTTGTGTTAATCGTCAAGTCAATAACATTAGCTGACTGCAAAAAGAAGTGCGTTGAAGAAACCTCATTAACATGTATGTCAGTACAGTGGTACCGGGTGCCAACGTCTGATAGCTTCTGCTCTATGTTAAGTGCGAAGAGGCCTGTGGCAAAATCAAAAATCCATGTGTACAGCAAACCATGTAGAGGAACAGATTGGACAAGTGATACGTATGCAGAACGCATAGAGTTTAATCCTTGTATTCCAAATAAGTGTCAGAATGGAGGGACTTGTATGGATGATCTCGCCCAAGGGTTATTGAAATGCAAATGTGCTGGTTTTTATATTGGAAGATATTGTGAGCAGCTTAAACCTTATCTGAAGAATGCTCGAAACGATATTTATACTAAATTTATTCCGGGTTCGAATGGTACCACACCTTCACAGGTTAATAAGGGTTATTATGTTCTCTATGACAAAAACATGTCATCTATAAGTTTTTCAATTCAATGTATATCATTCAATAGGGAGTTTCCATTTAGCGCCCGTTTGATTCGTGGACAAGAATCTCTAGAAAAAAAATTAGTAGCAGAACTGCACGTGAAAAACGGAACTACAACGTTAACAGACACTCATATATTTTATAAGAGTTCAACACCTATTTATGGTAATGCACTTTCAGGTGTAAAAGGGAGTTGTCTCGATGAAAACATTTCATACTTTGAGGCCAAAGCGATACTAAACGAGGACACGATAGATGGGTACGATAGGCGATGCTATACTCCATCGTTCGTGCAGTTTAACTTTGTCAATTGTACACCGCGGCAGGCGACAGGTAACTTCTCTTGCACGAGGGTGCGCGAACGTGGTGCTCCGGAAGAACACTTTATCGATGGAATGTTTAGTCAGATAGAGATATTGGTGGGCAACACTTATTTTGTTGAGACAAAAGATTATGGGAACGTACGCGATCCGACTGAATGCCATTGTTCTAAGAATAATGAAACATGTGATAAAGTTGACTCAACAACTACACCTATTAACAACAATACGGGTGGCAAAGGTGGATTTATTATTATAGCTATAATTATCGGAAGTGTAATATTGTTATGCTGCCTAATAGGGTCGATGGCAGTAATTGTCAGAAAATGTAAATGCAATAACCAAAACGAAGATAATATCGATGTAACTGTAACTCCTTTACCTAATGGTCCTTCACACCTTGCCAATAATAATCCCAGTCTAGGGTCAACTAGCATAATAGACCCCGCTGCGATCTATTCTCCTAGCAGAAGATCGAGTTTAAAATATACCAACGATAGAACACCATATAATGATCGTAGATACACAAACGCGTCAAATGAAAGCGAATACTCCGCAGCATCTACAAGCAAATACAACGCAACAAACAGAGAAAGCGAATACTCCGCAGCATCTACAAGCAAATACAACGCAGCAAACAGAGAAAGCGAATACTCCGCAGCATCTACAAGCAAATACAACGCAACAAACAGAGAAAGCGACGCATTGACTCCATATTACAATGTCAGACACTCGGGCATATTGAGATTAAAGGATGGCTGCAAAACCCAATGGACTGATGATCCCTCCGATATGAACTACTGGAGGCATTTTTCACCTCACACCATAGCCGAAATATTCAATAAAAAACACCCGCCCCCCGTTTAATGCATTGATAGAAATTAAAAATATATAGGCCTACTTGATTGTAGATTTGTACAATAATAGATTTAATGTAATATTACCATGAAACGTTTTACGTAATTGGTAAATATCCTGTTTGGTAATGGTTTGTTTCCATTTTGCTTATGGTTGGAAAACGGGATACACCCAATGCAAAGTGATATACATTTATTTGGAAGTTAAGAAAGAGAAGGGGGGGGGGTTGGGGTCGGTGACATACATCGCTCGACCACAGCGCAGGTGCATTATCATCAAGACAAGTGAGTTTTAGCTAACTTTAGGAATGCCAATGGCGACCCGACCACCACATAAAAATCCATCCCTCTCCATAGGGGATGTTAGCTTATCCAATTCCGCTAACATGAACCCACAAAGTAAGGCGTTGAGCAATATTGGGAGCACGAGGTTGATTACCAATCAACCTCGTGTCAGCCCAGTAAACGGGGACAATAGGCCCCAAAGGAGACACACACAATAAGGGTCAGGGGCCAAACCCCTAACCCAGAGAGAACAGGTGGAGTGAATGGGAACACTCCACGGGGCGCCAACAAGGGTATCAACCAATCAGAGGGGGGCAAGGCATCGATTAGGTAGTAATTAGGCCAACCGTGTAATATAATCAGTAACCTATTAATCAGTAATTCAGTTATCTCAAGTGCAGTAGTGCTAGCTTAGGTTAGTTAGTTTAGATAGGGGAGCACGGGACTTTTAGTTACCGTATCCCGCCTTCCGTGTACAACAACCTATATCTATATCTTATTAGACTGATCATTATATACACCGAACATCAGAACTCATTTTACTCTTTACACACGGCAGGGACGCGTGAACTAAACATCGGATAAATCGGGATCCCTCCTGGATCCCGTCACAGTAACTAAAACCAGCTGCCGCCCCAGATAAAACTCAACCACTAGCCACCGAAATCTGCAGGAGAGAGATGAGTCGGTCAGGTGACACGACACCGCCGCGGACCCCGGACGACGATCTAACGATCCGCGAGGCCACGGCGAGACGATACGAACCCACGACGCCGGTCGATGCTACGCCGACCACGTCGACGCAGGTTGACGCCACGTCGACAACGAGCAACCCGGCGAACCAAGATGTGGGGGGTTGTCTACAACCGGAGAGCGAGTCGAGGGAAGGAGACGAGAAGGGAGGAGAAGAGAAAGATGAGTCGACGCGGAGCGAGGGTCGACATACCGATGTCGCCGGCCAGCCACAGGCCGAGGACGACGAACGGTCCACCGGAACGGCGACGGTGGGGCCGTCGGTATGACGTCGGACCCGGAGAGATGGAGGAGAGGTTGGCGACGAGGACGTCGGGGTTTCTGATCGACTTCGACGAGCCTACCTCGCGACCAGGGAGCGACTGAGAGAGGCCAAAGGAGGGGCGAAGATAGACGAGGTGAGACTGAGGAAAGGACTAGGTGAGTCGAACAGATACTTTGATCACCTAGTGTGTTCTGGGCAGAGAGAACTAGCCGAGGAGAGGGCGAGGGGAGTTGTCAACGAACTGATTGAACTATGGGAATGTGGGGGTATGGAACCTAGCGTAGTGTACGTAGGGCCATACTTAGTCGATGCCCGGGGAGTAAAATTAGTGGGTTGGAAGAGACCTGAGGAGGGCGAATCCGAGGTTAACTCCGAGGATTCGGTCTCGTCGGTCGGAGGAAGTTCCGGGAGGCGGGGGAAAGTTAGTAGGACGGAGGGGCGGCGGGAGTCCGTCGCAACCGATAAGTCTGCTACATCCTCCGTAAAAGAAAGACGGGTGCGAGAGAATGAACGCATGGCGTATAAATTAGAAATGGTTGTGACAGAGCAGAATGAGTTAGAGAGACGATTGAGAGAGGAAACCGCATTCTCAGAGAAGGTAGGAGAGTTGGAGAGGGAGTGTAGAGAGAGGGCCGAGGAGTGTAGAGAGGGAGCCAAGGAGTGTAGAGAGCTAGAGATGGGTGTAGAGAGCGAGCCGGCGAGGCGGCTTGAGACGATTGCGAGAGAGGCAGAGTTGGCCGAGCAGAATATGCGAGAGTGGGGGATAGAGGGTGAGCGCAGGCGGGATGATTTGCATGCCGTGCTAGGGATGCTTGCACAATATCGGGCCAAACTTAAACGGCGCCGACTAGAACTGGCGCGGCTGGAGATATCAGAGAGTGAGCCCCCACTTACAGGCACCGGGCGAGAGAACCAGAACTGGTGTAGCCGTACGGGCGGGGGGGGGGTAGTAGTAGTACGTTAGAAGCAGTTAATATTAATAGTACCGTAGTAAATAACCCTAATCCCTTTATTACAGGAAATAATAATATTTTACCGGGTAGTAGTAATTTAAATTTAAATACAAATACTCTAAATAATAATTTCAATTCAAACCCGAAAAATAATTCGAATAATAATTTAAGTTTAGAGAATAGTAGTGATCCAAGTAATTCAAATAATTCTAATTTAAATAATTTAAATCTCGTTTCAAATTCTAACAATCTAATTGATTTAACAAATAATATTGGGAATGGTGCTATTAATGTGAACGCGTCAGACGTGTATAGCCCGGCAGACGGCGGCCTGGTAGGCCACGTAGTTAGTAGGCAGGAAGTGGCGCGGTTGAGCCAACCCGAGGTGGGCCTGGTAGGCCACGCAGTAGTAGAGAGAGAGGCGGGGGTGAATAGACCCAGCCGTAGTAAAGACAGTGCGTCGACTAGAGAGGGGTGTAGAGACGAAGTAAGAGATAGTGAAGTTAGATGTGGCGAGTGGGGGGGGGGGGCTACGGGCGCCCCACCACATAAGATTAGTGGCGAGAGAGGGGGGGCAGAGAATGCCCCACAAGAGGGGTGTAGAGGTGTAGTAGGAGGTAGTGAAGTTAGAAGTAGCGGGTGGGGGGGGGGGGCTACAGGAGCCCCACCACAAAAGATTAGTGGCGAGAGAAGGGGGGTAGAGAATGTCCGACAAGAGGGACGCAGAAGTGTAGTAAGGGATAGTGGAGTTAGAAGTAGCGGGTGGGGGGGGCTACAGGCACCCCACCGCGAGAGATTAGTAGAGAGAGAGGGGGGGGCAGAGAGTGTCCCACAGCCGTCAGCGGATAATGCGCGGGCCGAGCTAGGTAAACCGCAACACCCGGCGATGGAGAGTAATAGGGGGATTGCAAGTATCCCCAGCGGCGTGCGATCGAGCAGAGAGAAGCAGGTTGACGTCGCGAGAGGGCAGACGAAGCGTCGAGCCCGATCAGAAGAGAGAAGAAGAACAGTGGAGTTTAACCGGGAGGTCGACGAGAGATCTCACGAGCGGGAATACTGCACGAAAAGGGGAAGAAGAGAAGATAGTAGAAGAAGTGTCGCCACGAACGATAGCAGTGTGAGGACGGATAACGGACCGTCGATAGTAGAGATGGAGTCAGGGAGCCAGTGGGGTCGAACTTCGGGAGATTGCCGTCGCCCCGGAGAAACGCACCGCACGCCAAGAGAGGGGTACAGGAGGTACCAATACAAAGTCGAGAACAGGAGAGGGGATCGAAGAGAAGCTTCCCGACGGGATATAGCTGCCGATCGAGAGTGCAGTAGTCGCGGGGAGATTCGAGATTCGCGAAGAATAAACTTCGGTTCGGAAGGGCACATGCAGACTGCAGGACATACTGTAGGCCTTACTGCACATACTATTATAGGCCATGCTGGGAGAGATAGAGTAGGCGATGGGGTAGCGCGAACGATGGGATTAAACCCGGAAGTCGCGGAGTACATACCGGTAGGTAGGCGAGAGGTAGGTAGGCCTATATCGGTACAGCAGCATGACTATAATACACAGGGACATAACATATATCCAGGGGAGGGGGGAGTTATTGGAGATAGACGTATGGGCCCCAATGTATTAACATCAACCCCAGTACCAAACATACCGGCTGGGGGGGGGGGGCAGGGTGACATTCCCCCATCACAATATCGACAATGTACCCCGATAGGAGCAAGAACATCGAACTCCCTGGACGAGAACAGGTCATGCGGACAGTCACCACCACACGCGGCCGTACAGGGGACTGCTAGTCCACAGTTAGCTGGTAGCAGGGCCACACCGTGGCAGGGACAGAAAGAAAATAACACCAAAAATAAACACAATCCCAATATACCCAGTAGGCCGAGTCTAGACAACCAAAACATTAAATCGGTACATATAAACCTAAGCGCGATACGTGAAGGACTATACAGGAAACGCTATAATCCAGGATTCCAATGTCAATTACCGGGACGGAACCCATAAGACCAGGAGTTGTAAGTACTGGCAAGCGTTGCCCAAACGAGATCGTGTAGCCTACACAGACGCAAACGGACTATGTCATCGATGTGTGGTAAAAGGACACAGATCCGGAGAGTGTTGGAAAGGGAGAGGATATGAAAGGACTAAACCAGGGGCAGAGAAGCCCATTAGCAAACATAAGGGAGTCGGGAAAGTAGGAGGAGGCGTGTTGCATACACACACAGGACGGACACAGTGCGAGGGGGCATTGCACGGGCAGACGCCATGTGTACCAAGGAACGAGCGGGGGTCGTCGAGGCCTTTAATGCCAGCGCACATACGAAGGGGGAGGCTAGCGGAGATAGTGTCGAAGAGAGTGTGGCGAAGAGTTAGAGGGCGTATAGGAGGGCAGCGGGAGAGTGTCTACCGGAAGGAGGGGCACCTGAGAGTGTTTAGTCGTCCAAAGTTTTGGACTGAGGGGGGTGGGAATGAGGGCGAGACGCCCTTTCCACGCACAAAATATAAAATAATTATTTAATTAAAAATAAGAAAATAATTAAATAATAGAGTAGGTAGAAGTTAGGTAGTAAGAGTTAATTAGTTAGTTAGTTAGTTAAAGGAGGGTACGTGTAGTACCGTTAGTAGAAGAGTTAGTAGGAGGGTACGTGTAGTACCGTTAGTAGAAGAGTTAGTAGGAGGGTACGTGTAGTACCGTTAGTAGAAGAGTTAGTAGGAGGGTACGTGTAGTACCGTTAGTAGAAGAGTTAGTAGGAGGGTACGTGTAGTACCGTTAGTAGAAGAGTTAGTAGGAGGGTACGTGTAGTACCGTTAGTAGAAGAGAGTTAGAGGGTACGTAAGTACCGCTAGTTAGTTAGAGTTAGAGGGTACGTAAGTACCGCTAGTTAGTTAGAGTTAGAGGGTACGTAAGTACCGCTAGTTAGTTAGAGAGTGAGAGGTATACGTAAGTACCGCTAGTTAGTTAGAGTTAGACGGTACGTAAGTACCGATTAGAAAGTAAGAGTTAGAGGGTACGCAGTACCATTAGAGAATAGGAGTTAAGGGGTACGTAGTACCGTTAGAGAGTTAGTAAGAGTAAGAGGGTACGTTGTACCGCTAGCTAGTAGAGAGAGCTAGAGTAGTAAGAGGGTACGTAGTACCACTAGTTAGGGGTGTTAGTAGTAGCAGTAGAGGGTTGTGGGCACCGTAAGCGCCACGTAGTTAGAGTTAGTAGGGAATGCGCTGAACTTAGTGGGGCACGGGCGTGATGATGTGTTTGATGTAAGAGCAGGGTATGTTAATTAGGGTGGGTGCCGGGCACAAGAGGTGCCGGGCACAAAAGGAGTTAGTAGAGTTAGAAGGTGCCGGGCACAAGAGGTGCCGGGCACAAAAAGAGTTAGTAGAGTTAGAAGGTGCCGGGCACAAGAGGTGCCGGGCACAAAAAGAGTTAGTAAGAGTTAGCAGTAGAGTTAGTTGAGTTAGTAGTAGAGTTAGTTGAGTTAGTAGAGAGTTAGTAGAGTTAGTAGAGTCAGTAGTAGTTCACATAATTAACGTACCCACTCTGCCGGCACTCAGAGCGTCACGTGTAGGCGATGAGACGTAAAGGGGGAGTAGAGGAGTAGAGACGGGCACATTGGGTGCCAGGTAGTAGAAGAGTAGAGAGGGCACATAGGGTGCCAGGTAGTAGAGTTAGAGTGTTAGAGGTAGTAGAGAGGGTACATAGGGTACCAGTGAGTAGAAGAGTAGAGACGGGCACATAGGGTGCCAGGTAGTAGAGTAGAGCAGAGAGGGCACATAGGGTGCCATATAGTAGAGTGGTTGTGGGCACCGCAAGCGCCACGTAGTTAGAAGAGTGGAGTAGAGTTAGTAGAGCTAGTTAGTAGAGTTAGCAGAGCTAGTGGAGTAGAGTTAGCAGAGCTAGTGGAGTAGAGTTAGTAGAGCTAGTTAGCAGAGTTGGTAGACTCAGAGGAGTCAAGTAGAGTTAGTAAAAGTAGAAAGTTAGTAGGAGTTAGTTAGACTTAGTAGAGAGTTAGAGTCAGTAGAAAGTTAGAGGCTCCCAGTTAGAGCTAGAAGTAGTAAGAGTTAGTAGTTAGCAGAGTTAGTTAGATAGTTAGAGTTAGTAAGCAGTAGGTAGATAGTATGATAGCACAGGGGTAGCATTAGAGATTAAAGCCTTAGGGAGTGACAAGAGAGTGGTGAGGTGATAGTGCGGAGTGCGGAGATAGTGGTGTAAGTACTATAGTCATACAACCTTTCTCAATTAGCTACTGGGACTGGGGGGCTAAGTGACTATGGCACTAGGGACAAGACGCCAGACGATTTCACATTTCCTGAGTGCGACGGCACGTGTCACGGCTTTCGGCGTCCTTACCCCCTCAAAAAACGTAAAAAGTATCTTAGATATTTCATTCATTATCATTATCTTCATTAACATTCAAATTTCCCGCCAACACTAATAATTTGATACATTCTTCACTCTGTCACCTATAAATACTGGACGTACTGCTATTTCATTCATTCATTCATTCATTCTGATGAATAGAATCACACGGACATCAGACTTTCTGCTCTGTGTCCACCAGCTACTGACTGCATCTGTCAGTAGCTACTTTATCCTTTATCTGTTTCTAGCAGTCTCTTAGACACCCGTCTATGCGGCTGTATAAACGCCAGTATTTCTTTTGAACTGTGCGTGTGCGTTCAATTTTCACCACTACACTGCATGATTATTGTCATCCGTTTTTGGCTCATATCGCATTTAGTGACATGCCTGATTTAGGAAATAAATAAACTGAAGGTTTTATAATAAAGAATATTTATTTTAAAGGCCATTGGCAATTAACGTTTACATGCTCAGGTGATGAAATTACGCCAAGCGCGCCAGCACGGTAGAATACGGGCTGACGGGCGTTAGTATTACAGCCGCCAAATGAAGGTTTTACCGGCAAAGCCTCATAAAATAACAAAAAGCGACCCAAACCGCTTTCCCACTGTTTAGCCGGGACAGTTTTGTTCAAAAGAAATAATTATAAATTTCTAAATCATTTTTTTTATTAATAACGTATCGGTATTATAAAAGAAATACTGCGCTTTTACTGCTGTCTGGTTCACTGGCTGTAGCCGTACTGACTGCAATTTATGCTTATTGCACATGCACATAGGCCTGGGCCTATCAGCCTATGCTTTTTTCTGTTCTCCTTCACAAGCCCTAACGGCTCTGCCAGTCTGTTACCACCTTACCGCCTGCTGACATTGCAGCATTAGGGCATTGACAGCAGGTTCAGTAAATTAGGCCTAGAGTAGGCTGTCTGGTAGCAGTGGTAGTGGTAGGTAGGCGAACAGGCCTGCGTATATCGTGGTATTTACGGACGCGGGCGCGTCTATAATTAACATCATGGATGAAACTCTGGTCAATCCGAACATTTCGGACGGTTCGGAAAACGGTATCATCGACGACAGCCAAGCCTATCATGATCCGGATCCGGCGAGAATAGGTGTAAGTACAACCGACCATCTCCAGCTCCACTCCACTGCCATTAACATTCACTCTGACAATCAGGGGCGGATCCAGGAATTTCTTAAGGGGGGGGCTTAAAATTTTTCATAGTAACAATTAAATGTATTTAATTATAAATATTAAAATATAACCAAAACAAACAAAATCAGACATTTATTGTAATAGATGAACAAAATGTAGCCACGGGTGGAACTATAAGTACAAAATGTAGCCACCGGCCGAACTATAAGTATAAAATGTAGCCACAGGCGGAACTATGAAAACAAAATGTAGCCACGGACGGAACTATAAGTACAAAATGTAGCCACAGGCGGAACTATAAGAACAAAATGTAGCCGAGGCTACTTATCTCTTCACTCTGAGAGCCTCAAAAAGGGGGTGTTCCGACGCAATCAAATTTCATCCATCTCCAGGGGAAAGACGAAGCAAAGAACAGCTGATTACTTCTATAAAGGAAAGTGTTACCTGTTCTTATGACTTTCGATTAAGATTCTCTATCTCGTGGAGTGGATTAGAAGTGATAAATATGAAAATCGATGTGGTTTTTGAAAAAAATCAAAGGATATTTTGATTAATTATTGCTGAAAAACACCAAGGATTTTGACATGGCTTTAATACTTCATTATGTTCATGAAATAGCTGAGAAATTTGAGGTGAATTGTTGCATTATATATTAACTTCAGCTCCAGTCTCTTTGGCAATACGATGAAACTATAATAAATATTCTAGAACACAACAATATTAACAGGGAGATAGGATACTTATCTCTTCACTCTGAGAGCCTCAAAAAGGGGGTGTTCCGACGCAATCAAATTTCATACATATCCAGGGGAAAGACGAAGCAAAGAACAGCTGATTACTTCTATAAATGTAAGTGTTACCTGTTCTTTTGACATTCATTTAAGATTCACTATCACATGGAGTGGGTTAGAAGTTATAAATATAAAAATCAATGTGGTTTTTGAAAAAAATCAAAGGATATTTTGATTAATTATTGCTGAAAAACCCCAAGGATTTTGACATGGCTTTAATACTTCATTATGTTCATGAAATAGCTGAGAAATTTGAGGTGAGTTGTTGCGTTACATATTAACTTTGGCTCCAGCCGCTTTGGCAATACGATGAAACTATAATAAAAATTCTAGACCACAACAATATTAACAGGGAGATAGGCTACTTATCTCTTCATTCTGAGAGCCTCAAAAAGGGGGTGTTCCGACGCAATCAAAATTCATCCATCTCCTGGGGAAAGACGAAGCAAATAACAGCTGATTACTTCTATAAAGGAAAGTGTTACCTGTTCTTATGACTTTCGATTTAAGATTCTCTATCTCGTGGAGTGGATTAGAAGTGATAAATATGAAAATCGATGTGGTTTTTGAAAAAAATCAAAGGATATTTTGATAAATTATTGCTGAAAAACCCCAAGGATTTTGACATGGCTTTAATACTTCATTATGTTCATGAAATAGCTGAGAAATTTGAGGTGAATTGTTGCATTACATATTAACTTCAGCTCCAGCCTCTTTGGCAATACGATGAAACTATAATAAATATTCTAGAACACAACAATATTAACAGGGAGATAGGCTACTTATCTCTCCACTCTGAGAGCCTCAAAAAGGGGGTGTTCCGACGCAATCAAAATTCATACCATCTCCAGGGGAAAGACGAAGCAAAGAACAGCTGATTACTTCTATAAATGAAAGTGTTACCTGTTCTTTTGACATTCATTTAAGATTCACTATCTCATGGAGTGGGTTAGAAGTTATAAATATAAAAATCGATGTGGTTTTTGAAAAAAATCAGAGGATATTTTGATTAATTATTGCTGAAAAACCCCAAGGATTTTGACATGGCTTTAATACTTCATTATGTTCATGAAATAGCTGAGAAATTTGAGGTGAGTTGTTGTATTACATATTAACTTCGGCTCCAGCCGCTTTGGCAATACGATGAAACTATAATAAATATTCTAGAACACAACAATATTAACAGGGAGATAGGCTACTTATCTCTCCACTCTGAGAGCCTCAAAAAGGGGGTGTTCCGACGCAATCAAATTTCATCCATCTCCAGGGGAAAGACGAAGCAAAGAATAGCTGATTTCTTCTATAAATGAAAGTGTTACCTGCTCTTTTGACTTTCATTTAAGATTCGCTATCTCATGGAGTGGGTTAGAAGTTATAAATATAAAAATTGATGTGGTTTTTGAAAAAAATCAAAGGATATTTTGATAAATTATTGCTGAAAAACCCCAAGGATTTTGACAGGGCTTTAATACTTCATTATGTTCATGAAATAGCTGAGATATTTGAGGTGAATTATTGCGTTACATATTAACTTTGGCTCCAGCCGCTTTGGCAATACGATGAAACTATACTAAATATTCTAGAACACAACAATATTAACATGGAGATAGGCTATTTATCTCTCCACTCAGACAGCCACAGATAGGGATGGGTGTTTTGACACAATCAAAATTCAACCATCTCCAGGGGAAAGACGAAGCAAATAACAGCTGATTACTTCTATAAAGGAAAGTGTTACCTGTTCTTATGACTTTCGTTTAAGATTCTCTATCTCGTGGAGTGGATTAGAAGTGATAAATATGAAAATCGATGTGGTTTTTAAAAAAAATCAGAGGATATTTTGATAAATTATTGCTGAAAAACCCCAAGGATTTTGACATGGCTTTAATACTCATTATATTCATGAAATAGCTGAGATATTTGAGGTGAATTATTGCATTACATATTAACTTTGGCTCCAGCCGCTTTGGCAATACGATGAAACTATAATAAAAATTCTAGACCACAACAATATTAACAGGGAGATAGGCTACTTATCTCTTCATTCTGAGAGCCTCAAAAAGGGGGTGTTCCGACGCAATCAAAATTCATCCATCTCCTGGGGAAAGACGAAGCAAATAACAGCTGATTACTTCTATAAAGGAAAGTGTTACCTGTTCTTATGACTTTCGTTTAAGATTCTCTATCTCGTGGAGTGGATTAGAAGTGATAAATATGAAAATCGATGTGGTTTTTGAAAAAAATCAGAGGATATTTTGATAAATTATTGCTGAAAAACCCCAAGGATTTTGACATGGCTTTAATACTCATTATATTCATGAAATGGCTGAGATATTTGAGGTGAATTATTGCATTACATATTAACTTTGGCTCCAGCCGCTTTGGCAATACGATGAAACTATAATAAAAATTCTAGACCACAACAATATTAACAGGGAGATAGGCTACTTATCTCTTCATTCTGAGAGCCTCAAAAAGGGGGTGTTCCGACGCAATCAAAATTCATCCATCTCCTGGGGAAAGACGAAGCAAATAACAGCTGATTACTTCTATAAAGGAAAGTGTTACCTGTTCTTATGACTTTCGTTTAAGATTCTCTATCTCGTGGAGTGGATTAGAAGTGATAAATATGAAAATCGATGTGGTTTTTGAAAAAAATCAGAGGATATTTTGATAAATTATTGCTGAAAAACCCCAAGGATTTTGACATGGCTTTAATACTCATTATATTCATGAAATAGCTGAGATATTTGAGGTGAATTATTGTATCACATATTAACTTCGGCTCCAGGCGCTTTGGCAATACGATGAAACTATAATATATATTCTAGAACACAACAATATTAACAGGGAGATAGGCTACTTATCTCTTCACTCTGAGAGCCTCAAAAAGGGGGTGTTCCGACGCAATCAAAATTCATCCATCTCCAGGGGAAAGACGAAGCAAATAACAGCTGATTACTTCTATAAATGTAAGTGTTACCAGTTCTTTTGACTTTCATTTAAGATTCTTTATCTTGTGGAGTGGGTTAGAAGTCATGAATAAGAAAATCGATTTCGTTTTTTGTAAAAAATCTGAGGATATTTTGATAAATTATTGCTGAAAAACCCCAAGGATTTTGACATGGCTTTGATACTTCATTATTTTTCATGAAAATCTGAGATATTTGAGGTGAATTATTGCATTACATAATAACTTTAACTGCAGCCACATTAGCAATACGATGAAACTATAATAAATATTCTAGAACACAACAATATTAACAGGGAGATAGGCTACTTATCTCTCCACTCTGAGAGCCTGAAAAAAGGGGGTGTTCCGACGCTATCAAAATTAATCCATCTCCTGGGGAAAGACGAAGCAAAGAACAGCTGATTACTTCTATAAATGAAAGTGTTACCTGCTCCTTTGACTTTCATTTAAGATTCTTTATCTTTTGGAGTGGGTTAGAAGTCATGAATATGAAAAACGATATCGTTTTTTGTAAAAAATCTGAGGATATTTTGATAAATTATTGGTGAAAAACCCCAAGGATTTTGACATGGCTTTAATACTTCATTATGTTCATGAAAAAACTGAGATATTTGAGGTGAATTATTGCATTACATAATAACTTTAACTCCAGCCACTTTAGCAATACGATGAAACTATAATAAATATTCTAGAACACAACAATATTAACATGGAGATAGGCTATTTATCTCTCCACTCAGACAGCCACAGATAGGGAGGGGTGTTTTGACACAATCAAAATTCAACCATCTCCAGGGGAAAGACGAAGCAAATAACAGCTGATTACTTCTATAAAGGAAAGTGTTACCTGTTCTTATGACTTTCGTTTAAGATTCTCTATCTCATGGAGTGGATTAGAAGTGATAAATATGAAAATCGATGTGGTTTTTGAAAAAAATCAGAGGATATTTTGATAAATTATTGCTGAAAAACCCCAAGGATTTTGACATGGCTTTATACTCATTATATTCATGAAATAGCTGAGATATTTGAGGTGAATTATTGCGTTACATATTAACTTTGGCTCCAGCCGCTTTGGCAATACGATGAAACTATACTAAATATTCTAGAACACAACAATATTAACATGGAGATAGGCTATTTATCTCTCCACTCAGACAGCCACAGATAGGGAGGGGTGTTTTGACACAATCAAAATTCAACCATCTCCAGGGGAAAGACGAAGCAAATAACAGCTGATTACTTCTATAAAGGAAAGTGTTACCTGTTCTTATGACTTTCGTTTAAGATTCTCTATCTCGTGGAGTGGATTAGAAGTGATAAATATGAAAATCGATGTGGTTTTTGAAAAAAATCAGAGGATATTTTGATACATTATTGCTGAAAAACCCCAAGGATTTTGACATGGCTTTAATACTCATTATATTCATGAAATAGCTGAGATATTTGAGGTGAATTATTGCATTACATATTAACTTTGGCTCCAGCCGGTTTGGCAATACGATGAAACTATAATAAAAATTCTAGACCACAACAATATTTACAGGGAGATAGGCTACTTATCTCTTCATTCTGAGAGCCTCAAAAAGGGGGTGTTCCGACGCAATCAAAATTCATCCATCTCCTGGGGAAAGACGAAGCAAATAACAGCTGATTACTTCTATAAAGGAAAGTGTTACCTGTTCTTATGACTTTCGTTTAAGATTCTCTATCTCGTGGAGTGGATTAGAAGTGATAAATATGAAAATCGATGTGGTTTTTGAAAAAAATCAGAGGATATTTTGATAAATTATTGCTGAAAAACCCCAAGGATTTTGACATGGCTTTAATACTCATTATATTCATGAAATAGCTGAGATATTTGAGGTGAATTATTGCATTACATATTAACTTTGGCTCCAGCCGCTTTGGCAATACGATGAAACTATAATAAATATTCTAGAACACAACAATATTAACAGGGAGATAGGCTACTTATCTCTCCACTCTGAGAGCCTCAAAAAGGGGGTGTTCCGACGCAATCAAATTTCATCCATCTCCAGGGGAAAGACGAAGCAAAGAACAGCTGATTTCTTCTATAAATGAAAGTGTTACCTGCTCTTTTGACTTTCATTTAAGATTCGCTATCTCATGGAGTGGGTTAGAAGTTATAAATATAAAAATTGATGTAAGGGTCCAGTAGTATACCGCTTACCAGATCCTAGTAACGATGTATCTTACTATGAGACTCCAGTAATGTATACGGGCTTGTACAGTATCTGACAACAAATCCCAGTCCAGGATATCTAAACAAACAGATATAGTACACAAACGACTACTGGCGAGGAACAGAGCCTTGTATCTATTCTATGTACGTGAGCGGGTCTAATGCCTACGTACTAGACAGAAGGATACCTGTCCTCTAACCGGTGAGGCAGATGTACAGTTACCGTAACAG
>JAUCBJ010002149.1:0-45046 GCA_032718475.1 Nemertoderma westbladi | reverse complement strand
CAACTTGGGCAGGGTGTTCCTCAGCTGTATTGCTATATATTAGGATATCTTCCACGACACGCTTGTGCTGGGGTACTTCCTTAAGTGCGATTGCCATTTTCTCATTGAACACGTCTGATGAGCCATTCCAACCCATTGGCATACGTTTATAACGCATGCAGCCTTCCGGGGTAACAAATGTAGTGAGTTTACGACTGGTGGTCAACTTGATGGAATCCTTTTAGTCCATCTAGAACACTAAAGTATCGTGGTGATTGTGGGATTTGTGAAACTACCTGTAGGGGTGATTGGCTGGGGAAGACAGGGCGGATGGTAGCTTTATTTAAGGCATGGAGATCAACTGTAATGCGGAGGTAATTGGCTGGGGAAGATAGGGCGGATGGTAGCTTTATTTAAGGCACGGAGATCAACTGTAATGCGGACTTTAGTGTGATCTTTCTTACGTGTCACCACCATGGGGTGTAGCCACTCTGATAGATCATTGATATCATTAGCTGGTTCAATGATTCCAGCCGCGATTTGGTCTTTCAGTTCTTTGTGGATGCTGCCTCTAGGGGTAGTGGTATTGTGCGTGTAGAATAAACGCGAATGGGTGTGATATCTGGTTTTAGTTTAATATGTATTGGCCCGCCAATAATTGGGCGAATTATGCCATCTAGAGGCTGAGGATACTGGGTTTGTAATGCTGTCCACTGTGATTGTAACCAACTGGCTGGCATGGGTGGACAGGCTGTTGGGGTAGGGGAGTTAGGGGTCATAGATAGTTTGCAGATGTCTGTAGCATCGTCAGTAACTGTATGGATATGTGGGAACCCTTTAGGCAAGAGTCCAAGTTCTGTGCATGCTTTGCGTGATAATATAGGTTGATGGAGGCCATCAATGACATATACATCTGCGATATGGGTAAAACTACCAACAGTAAGTGAAACCCTTATTGTGCCCCATGTCACAAGGCCAATAGAAGTGCCATTTACGCTAGTTGGTGGTTTGGGTGGTTTGTTAGCATGTCCTAACTGAGAACGGGTGCAGCCTAACAGTGGGAGAATGTATGGGGGGGATAGCAGTGCAGTTTGCTCCAGAATCAGGCAGAAATGCAGTGGAGCAATGAAACTGGGGGTTGCGCACAGCCTTCAAGTATACCTGTACACATGTAAGGTGCTCTAGTGTATCTAGCGCAGGTTGTGCAGTGTTGATCTGTCGCTGGATTGAACTTACCAAATATATAGTTGCACCTAGGTGTGGAGTTGGATGCTGGTGGCCAGTATTGTTGTTACTAGTGTCGCCAATGGCGAGATTGGTATGCGCGTGTCCGTGCCGGAAGGAGTTGTCCCGTCGTGTTGTGGATGAGGTATGTTGTTGCTTCTTTGGACAGCAACAGTTATAGTGGCCTATCTGATTGCAATGCATACAGGTTGCAGATAGACCGGGGCAGCGACCGTTGCGGTGTGTAGTAAACCCGCATGCGCCGCAAACTGTTTCAATTATTGGGTCGGCTGCATACCCCATATGATGGTGTACGTGATTTTAGAGGTTGTGTGTAAGTGCGAGAGATACTGGTATCCGATGGTGTAGCCAGTTTGTCTCGATCTCGTCGTGCAGCTTCCAGGGTTTGAGCAACTCGTAGTGCTTGGTCTAGTCTCGTGTTTTCCTCCATAGCTAGTAATTTCTGCTGGATATCCGGATCCTGGATGCCAAATATAAGTTGATCGAGGAGGCGGTCTCCTAATGGGTCTTCTATAACCTCGAACTCGCACTTTATACCGATTTCTCTGAGTGCGACCATATATGCGTCAACTGATTCGCACTCTAGTTGCTTGTGTTCGGAAAATTGTTTGCGATATACCCTCTAGTTTATACCACCTTTGATGTAGCGGTCGAGGTGTTCTATAATTGTATCAATGTCCTGCTCGCGCCCAGCCGGTATTGCTAGATTCCCAACCACACGGATTGTTGAAGTAGAGAATGCTGATATTAAGGCATTGTATCGGATTCGGGCAGACTTCTCCCGGTATGTTATTGTAAGGTCTGTGTCCACCTCACCATCGCGTTGGGCCGGATCGCACTCGAGGAGGTTTTCTATTCCTGAATTGCCCAAGAATGCTGTCCAGCGGAGTTTCCATATACACCAGTCAGCAGTGTCCTTATCGATATCGAATGGTGGGGCATTTAATTTTAATAGGAATGTACGAGGATCCATTCCATCAGCCAGACGATAAATAATGTTAAGAATGACAGAGTGAGTTAACCAGGGTAACGCAGTAATGGTGCGGCAGTGTAGTTTTATGTCAGTCAGTAGTTCTGCAGTTCTGTTTGAACTAGGCCTACTGCTGCATTGCGGTTATGTAAAAATCCTACATGAAGCGCCATGTGTAATGCAATGTGTAATAGTCATGTCGCACCGACCGGTACATGCCTAGCTACTATATCTACTCATTGACACAAAAAGTAAATATCATAGTGGACAATTCGATATATTCGTTATATAATCATGTAATTTTTTTTCAATTCAATATATTTTTCCATAAACTAACAATTAAAAAATAATACATTCACACACAAATTAATTGAGGCACTGGGTCACTAAATGAGACACATAACCCTTGCCAAAAAAGCTACTAAATATGAATTAATAATATTAAATTTAATAAACAGAATAAAAACCTTAGCATGTATAATTGTCAATGCATGTATCAATCTTCAATTTACAGGTAAACTTTAGGGTTACCTGGTTGTTTTACAAATACTGAAATTCAATAGGCCTATCTACAGGCTAGGCTGTCTAGCCTTCTAATATAACACAACAGTACCAGTACTGAAATACAATGAATGCCAAACTCAAACAACAAATTGCAAAGCATACGGGAATATGATCTTCTTTAAGAAGAACAATAAATTCAGTGGAATTAGATAAAACTGATGATGTTAAAGAAGATTGGATCCGCACGTTTACAAAGTTTAGTGACTGGTTAATTGTAGCCGATGAAAACGTATGGAGCGCAATGGATGGACCTGAGATTTAAAATGACACACAACTGAGTGGCAAGACGAAATTTCCTATATAATAAGACAGCTTCATAGTTCATTTGTAATATTTTACTATTTGTAATATTAGCCCCTCCAATATTCGATGGGAATCTTTTAGACTACCAAGGATGGCACGATTCCTTTGTTCACATCTAACATAACACTGTTCACATCTAAATATGCTGGATTTTGCTGATCAAAACATTAGATCAAAATTAAATTCACATAAACCATTTCCAGTAGACATTCTTATTGGCAAGAATAAATATTGGGAGTTGGTTACTGGGCCAATAATTCGAGGAAAATTGAGTGAACCTGTGGCAATTGATAGCCATATTGGCTGGTTAATATCTGGTGGTCCATCATATGATTTTCCAAACAAAAGCACATTATACTGGGAGAATCAACAATCAGTATCCACAGCATTGGTAACTGAACATGACAAACAACAAACAAATATTGAACTGCTTGAAATGTTGTCCTAGTTTTGGAGTCTTGAGTGTATTGGAATAGATAACCATGACAATGATGCAATAGATATATTGGGAAAAATAAACGGAACTGACAAACTAAACTATATTCTGTGAATTTACCATATCGTATACAACCAACAACAACTACCCCACAATTATTAAAGGTTTTGTTGAGATTTAGATGCAATAAAGTAGCAATAACAGGAGATATTGAGCAAGCATTCATGCAGTGTGCAATAGAACCAAAGGATCAAGATGTTCTGAGGTTTTTATGGGTACAAGATATCAACGAAGTTGAAAACAGCTTAAATAATATTAAAAATCTTGATAAACAAGTGTTCCAATATACAAGGGCTGCTTTTGGTCTCACATCATCACCATACATACTCCAAAAAATTATATTACATAATTTAGAGGTTCAACGCAATTTACCTGAGGGAAAACCTGTCACTAAGATTATTGAGGTATTACCTAATGATGAAACCAATAGAATGATTGATAAGTTATCAGATGACTTGTATGTTGATGACCTATGTGATGAAAATCTTGATGAAAGTTTAGGTTTAGTTGAAGTTTAGTTGAGGTTTACAAAGTGAGTAAACAGTTGTTTAAAAAGGCTGGCTTCAACTTGAGAAAATGGATGACAAATTCCAAGGAACTTCAAACCGCAATAAATAGCCTAGAACATCCAAAGCTTAAGACAATGCCATCAGCTGTTGTTTCCAAATCAATACCCATACAAGTTAATATTATAGAGGAGGATCGAACGTAGGCAAAACAATCATTGGATACGACACAATTGGAGGGATCAGATACAACACGGATTTTAGGCCAGCTATGGAATGTACAACATGACACCTTTGGTTATGAGTTAAGTAATGTTCTAGAATTCATAAAGACAATCAAACCAACACTAAGGGCAATTTTACAATTACAAGCTCGTATATATGACCCTACAGGGTTAATAACTCCATATAGCACCTCTGAAAATTGCCTTCAGTCAATTATGTGATAATAAAGATGTTAACTGGGATACAGAGATACCCGAGGAAATTATGCCAATATATAAACAAGGAATAAATGATCTCATATTGCTTGGAGATGTCAAGATTCCTTGGTTTGTGATACCTACTGCTATACCGAACATATTCTCCCCAATACAACTACATACATTCGCTGATGCTAGTGAAAAGCTATATGCAGCTGCATCATATTTAAGAGTGGAAGATTCCAATAGAGAAATTAATATTAATTTAATAGCCAGTAAAACGAGAATAGTTCCAAAATCGAAAACCAAATAATCAAAAATACCAATGCCAAGGTTGGAGATTTTAGGAGGTCTTATTGCAACAAGATTGACAAGTTTCATTATAGATGTACTTAAGTATTACAATTAATGAGGCATTTATACACACTGGTGCCCTTGATGTTCTGTACTGGTTACAACCTAAGAATACAAATTGTAAACAGTGGGTTTATAATCGGGTGACTGAAATCAGAGAAATTACAAATAAATATTCAATTCAATGGTATCATGTTCCTGGTGAAATAAATCCTGCAGATCATCCCACACGTGGTCCGGCTTTATTACCAAAAGAAGGGTATTATACCAAATTAGTAGTATTTGATGCTTATCAACAGGTATGTCATGCCAGGGTTCGAGACACATTTGGCACAAATTAGAGAAATATTTTGGATTCCTTCTGGTCGACTAGTCATCAAATCAATATTTTCAAAATGTGTACCTTGTATCCGAGTCAGAGGTAAACCATATTTGCAACCCGAAATTAGTTCAGCAAGTTAATTTACCTTCAGCAAGAATTACTCAATCAATCCAAGCCTTTGTTAATACTTGGGTAGATTTTTTGGGACTCAAAATCATATCTAAATGTCCAAATCAACCATCTGATGCAAAACCTTATAAAGTATATGTGGCATTATTCACATGTGCTGCAGTCAGAGCTGTTCACCTAGAGGTAGTGGGTGTTCTGTCTGCTGTTCATTTTTAATGGTTTAATGGCAAAGGTTTATATCACCTCGAGGAGTTCCTAACATAATGTTCAGTGACAATGCAACAAATTTCCATAAAACAGACCCAAGTCCAATCCGAATCCAGGTGTGCTCCAAGTCCAGCCTGAGTCCAAGCTACAGGACGTTGCTCAGAGTACTTCCAAGTCCAATCCGAGTCCAGGTGTGCTCCAAGTCCAGCCTGAGTCCAAGTCCAGACCAAAAAAGCGGCCCGCTCAAAGAAGTCCTTTTCCTCACATTCTCTGCAAATACCAAAAGGGAAGGTCAACGAAATCGTTGCAGAAATTGTGCCCGCAACAATAATGCGCAAGTGAAAAGTAATCTCTTTTGTCCTGATTGCAGCGGTCAACCGGCCCTCTGTGGCGAGTGCACACAGGAGTGGCACATTTTTCATTTTGGTGAATGAACTGAAATGTGTTGATAACTTGGACGAGCATATTTTAGGAATATTTGATAAAATTTACAAAACAAAATTGTTTGTTATATTCGCCTTCTTCCTCCTGCGGTGCTCTTTCACCATTCCGCGACTGATGTACTTCCTCCGAACGGCTCCATGTTTCGACTTCCCGGGGCTGCTGGAGGAGTACGATTCCATCCAGTGGAGCACCCTGCAGGAGATCTCCAACATCCATCTGGACAACTCCGCGTGGGCGCAATCCTGTTTGCCTGCGCGTTGCGGGGGTCTAGGACTGACCTTGGCTGTGCAGCTCGCACCTTCCGCCTTTCTGGCTTCCGCGGCTGCCTGCTCTGGTCTCTCCTACTCCCTCTTTGAGTCTCCGGTGGACACCCCCTCCCCATCCCACAACCGTGCCCTCGCTGCGTGACCCCCAGGTCAGGTCAGGTATTCTAGGTCATTGATCAAGAAAACTTGCCACCTCCATGCAGCATAAAGGAGGTGCCACCTGTAGCTGCATAGACCCTCTTACTAGGGCAAATCTGGTCCTGTAACTAGGACCCCCTTCGTTCTGGGATAAGGACGGCCTTGGTCCTGGATTAAGGACCCATATACTTGGCTGCAGGGGTATATGGCCTGACCAGGCAGATGGTGATCTACCAATGGCTGGTCAGGAGTAGAGTGTTCTCATGTACACTCTGAGAGCACTTCACTGCGACCTGCACCTGGCAGCAAGGGTACAGGACATGACCCAGCAGATGAGCTGCAACAGCCAATGGTGGGTCATGTGCGCCAGAGTAGATATGGGTGATGGGCCTCATATCTGACTCCATTGCGACACCCACCCTGTGGAATGGCAAACCAGGGTGTGGTATTTGCCCCGAGAGCTGACTCGGCAAAAAAGCACCCCCCAACCCCCACTATGGATTACAATAGCAATGCGGAGGTCCGGCCACTAGAGGCCAGTGGAATTACCGGACACAATTGGCCTCACAGGCGTCAGTTAACTCCTGACCGGCTGCCTGTCTCACCCCCTACTGGAGAGAGAGCAGCCAACAATTCTTTGAGTCCCTTTCCTGATGACCTTTCTGCCCCAAACCCTGGGTCACCAGGAAGGCCAGATTGTGATGGGGAGAGGGATTCTGGAGTTGGAGGCTACTCTCATGTTCCACCCCGACCAACAAAGCCATTGGTGAATCTGAGGCAAGTCTCAAGACTAGCCTCAGTAAACACCCTAACACTCGGGTCCCCAATGCGACAAGGTGAGCTGACTGCCTTGGCAGATAAGCTTTCTCTTAACGCAGTGGGTGTTCAAGAGCACCGAATGCAGACTGGACAGACTGATGAAGTTCTGATTAAGGACATGGGGGGCGGTTGGCGACTCACCCTCGCGTCAGCAGATGATAGTGGCAATGGTGGAATTGGTCTATTGATGAATCCAACTGCACATGCAGCATTGGACAAAATAGACCAAATCTCTAATCGCATCATCCGTTGCCACTTCTCATGTTCTGGAAGACTGGCTAAGAAGTTTCCTAAGGTGGTTCTGATTGTGTGCTACTCTCCAACTAGTGTTGCCCCTGTAGAGGAGGTGGAAAATTTCTACCACAATCTACAAGCAGCTACTGATGGAGTGGATCAGCATGCATTCTTAACATTCCTGGGAGACTTTAATGCAAGTCTGCATCAATCACCTACATCGCCCTGGGTCTATAGCAATAGTGTTAACCGAAATTCTGTCCATCTTCAGGATTTTATCTCTGGAAATGGATTGTTTTCGGCTGGAACCCAGTTCAAGAAGCGAACTGGAAAGCTATGGACTCATAGTGGACCCAGTGGTCACAAGTCCCAGATAGACCATATTCTGTTTCGTAGGAAATACAGGAGCTCTATACAAGACTGTAATGCATTTACACTACGACCCTTCTCCAGTGATCACCGCCTTATTGTGGCCAAGGTAAGACTTAGTCTGCGTGCTAGCAGAACAACGAAATCTGCCTTGCCGCGGCATGACTGGTCCTCTCTGTTGCAACAGCCAAGTGTGAGATCCAGCTTCACACTCCAGCTGAGCAACAGGTATGAGGCTCTTGCCTCTGAGGCGGCAGATCACTGTGAGGGCTATACTGCCTTTACAGAAGCAGTTAAGTTAGCAGCTGCAGAAACAGTTCCTGTATACCCTCGAAACAAGAAAAGGGCCCCCTGGACTGACAACAAAATTCAGAAGTGCCAAAATGACCTTCATAAGGCGCAGAAAGAGTCCCGACTCAAACAGACTACAGCGGCCAAGAATGCAGTTAAGGCTGCATCTAGGTCCCTGAACAGGCAGTACTCTGCTAATCTACAGGAGCTAATAAACCAACAGGTTGATCCCATCAATGATGATGACGACAGCAGGCAATCATCCCAGGCATGGAAATCGATCAATCTGCTTACTGGGCGGAAAAGCCAACCAACCACCAAGGTTAAGGCTGATTCACCAGCCGATCGCCTCAATGGTTGGAAAGCCCACTTTGAAAAGCTCCTCAATAATGACAGGGTATTGCCTGATAACTTTATAGAAGTAAAAGTGTCTGAGTCTGTACTCCCAGATATTCCCATTGGCGATATCTCATTTGCAGAAGTGAAGGCTGCTGCAAAGAGCATTAAGACCAATCGTGCCAGTGGAGTAGATGGTGTTCCCCCTGAGGTCTTTAAAATACCTGAGTGTTTAAAGCTCATCTATCCCATCATAGTAGACATGTACCGAACAACAAGAGTCCCACAAGAAATGAAAACAAAAAAGTTGGTGCCAGTTCCCAAGAAGGGCAACCTAACACTCTATGGTTCTTTTCGGGGAATCTCATTGATCTCGATTGCTGCAAAGCTATACAATAGGATTCTATTAAATCGCATCAGGGATCCCATTGAGAGACTGCTCCGTGGAAATCAGAATGGGTTCCGTAAAGGTCATGGGTCCATGGAGCCCATTTTGGCACTTAGAAGGATAATTGAAGAGTTATCAAAAAAGAAAGACAGGCATCTGGCTGTTATCTTTGTTGACTTCTTCAAGGCCTTTGATTCAGTCTCTCGCTCACGTATGTTCAGCATACTTTCATTATATGGGATTCCTGATGAAATTATTGCAGCAATCAGATCAGTATACGATGGTTCGACAACATTTGTGTCTACTGTTGACGGTGACACAGAACCATTTGAAGTGTTATGGGGCGTCCTCCAAGGAGACACACTTGCACCATTCTTGTTCATTATTGTGGTTGACTATGTTCTACGCATGTCCTTAGATCATTATAATGATGATGGGGTGATGATAACTCCACCTACTGGCTCCAGAAGTCGAGGAAATCCTGCCAAGTACCTAACTGATCTAGACTTTGCTGATGACTTAGGAGTACTCTCAGAATCATTAGAGGGAGCCCAACGGCTCCTCAGCTCATTAGAACATGCTGCTTCTAGTGTTGGTCTTTTTATTAACTCCAGAAAGACCAAAATTCTGACAGTTAACTTTGAAAGTCCTCAGTAAGTCTCTGATCGGATGAGCATAAGCTCAAAAGATGGTTGCTTGAGCATGTGGATGACTTCTGTTACCTGGGATCATGGATCCGAAAGTCAGGTGAGGACCTTCGAATACATAAGGGAAAGGCATGGGCAGCCTTGAATAGGCTTTCCAGGATTTGGAAGTCACCGAGAATTAATCGGAAACTTAAGGTCCGATTATTTAGTGCAGCAGTAGTTCCAGTACTCCTCTACGGAGTCCATGCTGGGCTCTAACTGCTGAGGACACCAAATCTCTGGATGGCACATTCAGAAGAATGCTACCCCGGGTTCATTGTGTCAAGTACAATGCACACATCTCCAACCAGACACTATATAACATTGGAGGTGTCTCATTGGTTCCCCCAAGCTTGACACTAGAACAAAATCGCCTCCGCTTTGCAGGACATTGCTTTCGCCGTGAGGACCAGCCAGTGCATAATCTTGTACTTTGGCAGCCTCATGGAGTGAATAAGCATGGTGGACAGCCCATGACTTTCTTGAGACGCATCTTAAAGGACACTGGCCTTAAAGATGCGGATGATCTAGCAAATGTCATGGGTGATAGGGAGTTGTGGCGGTGCAATTTTGTTGACAAGCCGGCACAGCATTCTTAAAAATGCAGCTGCAATGCAGCATGCCGATCCTAGTAGTAGTAGTAGCGTGGTCAACGACTCTCGATCCTGTCGTGACCCCCGTTCCCCCGCCACTGGCGCCACCATCCTTTACGCCACCACCACCGCCACCACACGCGACGCCACAGCCACCATCCGCAACACCACCTCCTCCACCACCCACGACGCCACAACCCAAGAGGCCACCGCCACCAGCCCTTACACCACCGCCTCCACCCACGATGATGCCACCACGCACTACACCACCGCTACCACCCGTACATCACCGCCTCCACCCACGACGCCACCACCCACGACACCACCACCACTGTCCGCAACACCAACCACCCCCACTGCTTTTCCGTCCGCGGCCACCAAGCAGTGGGCCTACCTGGCCCCTGTCCATGAGGCCAGGCTGACAGCCCTGCGGGAGTCCCTCCCACCATCCGGGGTGGCGAGGTTGAACTCCCTGGACCACCCCGCCACAGGCTTGACTCCATCCCCATCAGCTCTCTGGGACTGAAGCTGACAGACTCGCAGTTCTGGATCTCGGTCGGCACTCGCCTTGGGTGCAGGCTAACCGAGCCCCACAGCTGTGCCCGGTGTGGCAAGGATGTTCTGTCAGATGGCCTTCATGGGCTATCCTGCTCTAGGAGCCTCGGCAGACTTCCGCGCCACTCAATGGTTAATGACATTGTTCGCCGGGTGCTCATCAGCTGTGGCGTCCCCGCTACGCTCGAGCCTCTAGGCTTGTGTAGAGGGGATGGGAAGCGAGTAGATGGCGTCACCCTGGTCCCGTGGAGCCGCGGACGGTTCCTCACATGGGACGCGACAGTGGCGGACCCTCTGGCACCCAGCTACCTCGCCCAGACTCTATCCGCGGGAGGCCGTACTGCGGAGGAAGCGGAATCTCTAAAGATCCGCAAATATCAGGAACTCATGGACTGGGGCTACCTCTTCCACCCGGTAGCCTACGAGACCTTGGGCCGCCCCGGCCCTGAAACATCCGAGTTCCTGAAGGAGATCGGGGCCAGACTCCACTCTGTCACCCAGGAGCCCCGATCTCACCGCTTCCTCCTGCAGAGGCTGGCCATCGCCATTCTAGTCAGCAATGTGGCCTCCATCGTAGGGACTGTGGAGCCCTCACTCAGCAATAACGAGGGACTCTATGAGGTGGTCCACGGTCCCTAACTCCACTCCCCCCCCCCCCCCCCCCCCCCCCGATACTCATTGTGCTTTTTATACTTAGTAGTTTGAATATTAATTCAATAGTTTTATATTAAGTTAGATTTCATATTTTTAAGAACATTAATTTTACTACTTTGCAAAAATTAAATTTGTTATATTATATACACACATTGAAACAATATAAAACTGACAATAGAAACAAGCCTGGCGGTCTCCTGGGGTCCCATCCACTCCGCATTTTGGACACTAAAAGTGTAACTCCTCTCTCAAAAATAATCGAATCGCTTAGATTTTTTTACACAATGTAGTGATGGCATTTCTGAAGAGGGTCACAGTCCCGGAATTTCGAAATTCGAAATAGAAAATTTTTTAAAGCCGAAAAACCGCCGAAATGTACTGCCAAAAACCCCAAAAAACCTAAAAAAAAACAATTTTGTTAAGCCATTTTGGAAATATGGTATCCATGGCAACCAACTTAGAGGAGACACAACTAGGTCATGGTAGTATAGTTGTGTTAAAGTTTCATCAAAATCGGTCCAGGCGTTTGGCCTAGAGAGAATGCACAAACAAACAAACAAACTAGGGTAATAATAAGGGCCCATAAATGTTTAGGATGGGACCAACAAAATTGTTTGTTATATTATAATATTATACACATTGAAACAATAGAAAATTGTTTTCTATTGTATTGTAATATGTTTGTTTTTTATTGAAAACTGTAGAATAGAAATTGAATATATGTTTTGATTTTGATTGTAGTATGATTGTTTTTTATTTTAATATGTTTGTTTTTTATTGGAGTTTGATTATTTTTGATTGCTTTTTTTAAATTTGCAGTATGAGGATAGATTCAGAACCATAGTAATTTATATTCTCATTGAATAGAAATTACTTGCCTCATTCCACTCGAAAGTATTAGTTGTCTTATTGTGTGCTACAGTGACAATTCTATCTTTATTCTTTTGTGGTGTTGTTTTTGTTCTTCCAACTTTAATTAGCAGTGGAGACAGCACTGTAGACAAATCACACTGCATTGCCTCAACTTCTCTCTGACTGGTCTGTCAGATTCACCAGCTTCATTCTGCAAATATAATATATGACACACTTTTCCTCTATAGCTCTGGTTCCAGTATGCTATACATTGATATTCACCTTCTTCTAATTCAAGCACTTTTCTCACACTGCTCTTCTCTTTTGCAGGATATTCAACCAAACACATGGACTTGGCCTTCTCATATTCATTTTCGACTTTCTTCAATCTATCTTGTATATTTTGTTGTTCACCTTCAAATGGGCTTCTCAATAATTTAATTGGATACCAAATAATTATCTGCTGCTGCTCATTATTGAACTGTTTGGGTGCTTGAATTTCAATTTCCAGCTCCTCTCCATCAACCAAAAAATAAATTTATCTTGTTTTTGGTTCTTGTGCTCTGTGAAAAGCATCTCTCAATTCATCTAAAACACACTCCAAGCCTCGGTTAGAATATATCTTGGAAATTTCACCACCAATCGAAAGCAAAATTTCGTATCTTTGGTATGGTCCAGTTGCTTGTCGAAATCCAAGCACTGTTGCTTCTAAAGGTTTCACAGAATCCAACTCACAAATTTTTTGTATGGGAGTGTGCTTCAATAGATGCAAAACATATTCCTTTTGTTCATTTTCATGTCGTTTTCGTTTCTTGAACTCCAGCAACCTTTTGTGTATCAAGGCTACTTCTTCTCGATTTCTTGCACTTCTTTGCAGTGCATCTTGTCTCCATTTCTCACATTCTAAATAATCTAGAATATCTATGTTCCTCTGCGCTCTTTTCCATGTTGACAACCAAGATACCTGATGTGTTTGCAAGTATTCAGGCACCTCTAGTAGTTTCCATTGCATCTTTCCTGTTCCCAATGATTTGCAGGCTCTTTCCTCCATGTCCACTCTATGAAATCTGTTGGTGGCAACATTTCTTCCAATGGAATTCTTGCTTGAACTGACCTACACTGTGTTGGTAGTTTCGATGAACAAAGTATTGTTTTTGCAGTGGGGTCTTTGAAATAGCATTTCAGAGGTGCTATTTCTGTGCCCTTTTTCAATATCATTTTCATTTCTAATTTGGAAGCAAAATATAGGACAACCTCGAAATCCAACTTCTGAACAACTCCACAATATAGCTTTCTCCCATCTTTGTCTATTTTCTTGTATATCAAACTTACACTGCACGTGTAAGTTTGATATACAACTGCACTGCACTTTCACTCCAGAAACTTATCAAACTTACACTGCACTTTCACTCCAGAAACTTTTCCTGTTTTCGTGTGGGCATACCAAGCTACATAAATTGTTCCTGTGGTCTGAGAAGCGATGACACAACACCTTGTAACCTCTTTTGCCAGAGCTAACCAGTGATTCTTCCCACTTTGCTGAACAAATAATCCTTCAAATGGTTGTATGTTTTCTAATGCACTACTCATAACTTTCACACCAAGATTTTTAGATATGTAATTCATGGAGTACAATGATATCTCAACTCTAGTACATCCATATTTCTGGATCAAAGGATGTTCAAAGATTTTCCGAAGAACAGGGTTTCTGCAATCAGCATAGTCTGCCAAATGACCACCAAAGTTCTCTAATACTTCCCCTGCTTCAAACTGGCAGACAATTTTGTTGTATAGCTTCACTCTCATTGTATTTCCATCCCATGATGTGATGTAGGTCAAAACATGATTTCCAACAGATGAAGTGTTTTCCAAAATCGTGGGCTGATCACCCTCCAATGCTGCTTGAAATGTACCTTCCAACCTCCAACCTTTTGTTTCCACTAGATGTTTGACTATTGCCTTCCTATCAAGTGTTCCAGCAAAGCCCTTTGTGTAGTCAACAGAGTATATTCCCCATCCACATGTCTGCAGTACTCTGCCAAATTCAGCCAAGTGCTCCTGCAGATCATCTAGGTTGATTACAGATACATCCAACTTTGCAACAAAGACAGCAACATTTTTTTTTTGTTCCAGGTTTTTCCAGTTTTTGATATATTTCTCATTCATCTCTCTTTCAATTTTATGCACTGTTCGCATTATCACTCCATGCGAATGTTATTAGATGCTTTGGGAACAATAATATTTTATGGTAATACAATATTGTGCAAAGTAAGTGTACTAATGATCGTGCAAAGTGTTCGCACCATTGGATTAGAATTGGGTTGGAAGTTCACTGAAAAACCGGAAATAACACTTCGCGGAGGTAGTTACAGGAGTCCTATAAAAGTGTTCAAAGGGCTTCGATTTATAACAAAATTAGAACTGGTAAAAAAGGCGAATGTTATTATTATCACAGGAGACTATACAAAGGAGTTTCGTTACTTAAATAAGCTTTTAGAGCATGAAACAAATATTCAGGACCTTCTGCACCCCACTAATGCCACCCGTATTGCCATGGTTGGATTTTTGCCCATGAGCGCAGTTCCAAAAATTATGTTATGTCCAAAATCAACAGGACCATTGTGTTCATACGCGGCCACACTCTCCATCTTGGAAGTGGCACCACAAGCGCAACTGCTGCTGAAAACAGGTACAGCTTGCGCCCGGGGATTGCCACCTGCGACAATTACAGTTGGAGGAACGAACCAAGGAGTGGCGATGATAGATCAAGTGGAAAATAAAACGCATGTTGCTGAATGTGGATTTCCTTCGGAAATAGTTTGTGCCTTTTCGGACGAAAATGGTTACCTGGTGCAAGCTCCGATATACAGTAAGGGACACCGTATAACGTTAGAGGACTATGAAACAGGAAAAGCACGTGGAGAGTTTATCGGAGAGTGGGAATTTAGCGGCATCTATAAGGCTGCAAAGCTGTGTGGCTTCATGGGAGAAATATCCCATGTATCAGGCATCACTGAGTTTTTTCCTGTGAATCGTAATCACCATCCAAAAAGGATTCACCCTTCTGTTGTGATGCCCAAAGTGGTGCGGGTCCTCAAAGAACTGTTTGGATTTATGGAAGAAACACACTGATGTCTCTGGTCTTGGTACAGTATGAGTACCTACTATGCCAACATTATTGTGAATTTCTTTTATCAAAATTAGATAAAATCTCTTATCAAATATGATGTTATGTGACCTGGCTTCACACATTTCTGCAAAGAACACACTTCTTAATTGCATTATTGTTATAGTGATTTGTCTTCCATCAAAAGTGGTCCACCTGATGCAAGTTTGGTGTCTTTGCAGAAAGGCATGGAGATGCTGCATAGTAGGTTTGCAACACGCATTACCTTAGTTTGGTTTGTAAATTGCTGTTACCTTGTATACTTTGGTTCTCCTTGCCCTTCGAGACATTATGCCATTGGACCCACCCATGGCGATCGCCATGGGCCCACCCCACACCCCATTCTTGAGACCTCGATGCAGTTAGGGATTGTAAACCTGAAGTGAATCACCTCCAAAATGTTGGCCAGTTTTGGCTGATGCCGCCGAATGGCGATGATGTTAGTATTTTAGTAGGCCTAGCTAAAAATAAACTGCAATTCATCGCATTCAGAACGAATTGTCTTCGTTCTAAAATAAAACAACAACCCAAACAACAACAAACAACGAAAATTGGATTAGTTTGTGCGCAAACCAACAAATTACCTACAGAGTGTGAAGCCCAAAACGAATAGAAATGGACATTTGGGCTTCAGGGGGTTCAGGATCTCAGATATCACAGAGTGTGAAGCCCAAAACGACTCGGAAAAGGACATTTGGGCTTCAGGATCTCAGCTTCCGAGACCCTGAAGCCCAAAACGACCTGGAAATGGACATTTGGACTTCAGGATCTCAGATATCACAGAGTGTGAAGCCCATAACGACTCGGAAAAGGACATTTGGGCTTCAGGGGGTTCAGGATCTCAGATATCACAGCGTGTGAAGCCCAAAACGACTCGGAAAAGGACATTTGGGCTTCAGGATCTCGGCTTCCGAGGCCCTGAAGCCCAAAACGACTCGGAAAAGGACATTTGGGCTTCAGGATCGGATATCACAGAATATGACACCAAAAACAATGCCGAAAAGGTCATTTGTGCAACATTGAGACACCTTGGGAAACTTTAGGGAAACATTGAGAAGTGTTGTGAGATACAGTAATACTCCCATACATTGGTGCATTTTCCACATTTGACTTTCGGAACAAATTATTTACAAATCCAAATTTATTCAAAAAGGGCCAGAGGGAAATGACTATCAAGTATGTATAAATACAAAGGGGGAACCTTAGGCCCGAGTTCCTTCATGTTGTTATCACCATTGACACCATATCATGCTTGCACTGGACAATCACATTATCAGGTATACCACGAAATTACTGTCATTATTTAGTTACCGATAGTTGATGAGTTCATGAGCTCCGGGGCTGCTAAATTGCAGGTAAGTATGCATTTAGACTTCATTTTGACAACTTACAGGAAAAAGTGTGGGTAAGTATACTTGACTGCAGTGCGGGTAAGTATGCATCTATGTAAATGCATAGTTGCCCAAATATTTAACCTGCTAAGATTTTGTGTTATGGCAAAAGATTTAGCCTAATTTTGCAAAATACAATTTTTGTTGGTCAAAATTGGTTAAAATCCAGGACAAATGGATGCTGCATGAAATCCTCTAAAAGTGTCCGAATTTATTGTATGAGACAATATCTCTTGCATCAGACTGCATGCATTTCTTTAATCGGACTATATTGCTTTGTTCATCAGACAGTGTCTGTTGCATATGTATGCAGTATGCACAACTTTTGTTGAATAGGCAAAATGGACTCCTCAGTTTCAGTCATGTACATAAGTTTAGTATACAATTATTATCAATGTTGTGCTACTCCTACATGGTTGTTGTGCTAAGCAGAGTGTGGGCTAAAGTTATGATTCTATCCTTGTTCTTCTGTGGTGTTGTCTTTGTTCTTCCAACTTTCACTAACAATGGAGATAATACTGTGGACAAATCACACTGCATCTGCAAAACCTCTCTCTGCAAGAAATAGCCATATACTGGTCTCGCAGATTCACCAGCTTTATTCTGCAAGTATAATATGTGACGCAATTTTCCCCTATAGTTTTGGTTCCAATATGCTATACATTGATATTCACCTTCTTCCAATTGAAGCACTTTTCTCACACTCCTCTTTTCTTTTGCAGGATATTCAACCAAACACATGGACTTGGCCTTCTCATATTCATTATCGACTTTCTTCAATCTATCTTGTATATTTTGTTGTTCGCCTTCAATTGGGCTTCTCAATAATTTAATTGGATACCAAATAATTATCTGCTGCTGCTCATTATTGAACTCTTTGGGAGCTTGAATTTCAATTTCCAGCACTCCATCAACCAAAAAATAAATGTCTTTTGTTTTTGGTTCTTGTGCTCTGTGAAAAGCATCTCTCAATTCATCTAAAACACACTCCAAGCCTCGGTTAGAATATATCTTGGAAATTTCACCACTAATCGAAAGCAAAATTTCGTATCTTTGGTATGGTCCAGTTGCTTGTCGAAATCCAAGCACTGTTACTTTTAATGGTTTCTTACCATCCAACTCACAAATTTTTTGTATGGGAGTATGCTTCAATAGATGCAAAACATATTCCTTTTGTTCATTTTCATGTCGTTTTCTTTTCTTGAACTCCAGCAACCTTTTGTGTATCAAGGCTACTTCTTCTCGATTTCTTGCACTTCTTTGCAGTGCATCTTGTCTCCATTTTTCACATTCTAAATAATCTAGAATATCAATGTTCCTCTGCGCTCTTTTCCACGTTGACAACCAAGATACCTGATGTGTTTGCAAGTATTCAGGCACCTCTAGTAGTTTCCATTGCATTTTTGCTGTTCCCAATGATTTGCAAGGCTCTTGCCTCCATGTCCACTCTATGAAATCTGTTGGTGGCAACATTTCTTCCAACGGAATTCTTGCTTGAACTGACCTACACTGTGTTGGTAGTTTCGATGAGCAAAGTATTGTTTTTGCAGTGGGGTCCTTGAAATAGCATTTCAGAGGTGCTATTTCCGTGCCATTTTCAATTTCATTTTGATTTCTAATTTGGAAGCAAAATATAGGACAACCTCGAAATCCAAATTCTGAACAACTCCACAATATAGCCTTCTCCCATCTTTGTCTATTTTCTTGTATATCAAACTTACACTGCACTTTCACTCCAGAAACTTTTCCTGTTTTCGTGTGAGCATACCAAGCTACATAGATTGTTCCTGTGGTCTTAGAGGCAATGACACAACACCTTGTCACCTCTTTTGCTAGAGCTCGCCAGTGATTCCTCCCATTTTGCTGCACAAATAATCCGTGATATGGCTGTATGTTTTCTAATGCACTTCTCATTACTGCCACACCAAGATCTCTAGATATATAATTCATAGAGTACAAGGATATCTCAACTCTTGTACATCCATATTGCTGGATCAATGGATGTTCTAAGGATTTCCGAAGAACAGGGTTCCTGCAATCAGCGTAGTCTGCCAAATGCCCTCCAAAATTCTCCAATACTTCTCCTGCTTCAAACGTGCAAACAATTTTGTTGTACAGCTTCACTCTCATTGTATTTCCGCCCCAAGATGTGATGTATGTCAACACATGATTTCCCACAGATGAAGTGTTTTCCAAAATTGTGGGCTGATCAGCCTCCAATGCTGCTTGAAATGTCCCTTCCAACCTCCAACCTCTTGTTTCCACTAGATGTTTGACTATTGCCTTCCTATCGAGGGTTCCAGCAAAGCCCTTTGTGTAGTCAACAGAGTATATTCCCCATCTACATGTCTGCAGTACTCTGCCAAATTCAGCCAAGTGCTCCTGCAGATCATCTAGGTTGATTACAGATACATCCAACTTTGCAACAAAGACAGCAACATTTTTTTTTTGTTCCAGGTTTTTCCAGTTTTTGATATATTTCTCATTCATCTCTCTTTCAATTTTATGCACTGTTCGCATTATCACTCCATGCGAATGTTATTAGATGCTTTGGGAACAATAATATTTTATGGTAATACAATATTGTTCATAATCCTGCCTAATTGGATCCGCACGTTTACAAAGTTTAGTGACTGGTTAATTGTAGCCGATGAAAACGTATGGAGCGCAATGGATGGACCTGAGATTTAAAATGACACTGAAAAGACAACTGAGTGGCAAGACGAAATTTCCTATATAATAAGACAGCTTCATAGTTCATTTGTAATATTTTACTATTTGTAATATTAGCACCTCCAATATTCAATGGGAATCTTTTAGACTACCAAGGATGGCACGATTCCTTTGTTCACATCTAACATAACACTGTTCACATCTAAATATGCTGGATTTTGCTGATCAAAACATTAGATCAAAATTAAATTCACATAAACCATTTCCAGTAGACATTCTTATTGGCAAGAATAAATATTTGGAGTTGGTTACTGGGCCAATAATTCGAGGAAAATTGAGTGAACCTGTGGCAATTGATAGCCATATTGGCTGGTTAATATCTGGTGGTCCATCATATGATTTTCCAAACAAAAGCACATTATACTGGGAGAATCAACAATCAGTATCCACAGCATTGGTAACTGAACATGACAAACAACAAACAAATATTGAACTGCTTGAAATGTTGTCCTAGTTTTGGAGTCTTGAGTGTATTGGAATAGATAACCATGACAATGATGCAATAGATATATTGGGAAAAATAAACGGAACTGACAAACTATATTCTGTGAATTTACCATATCGTATACAACCAACAACAACTACCCCACAATTATTAAAGGTTTTGTTGAGATTTAGATGCAATAAAGTAGCAATAACAGGAGATATTGAGCAAGCATTCATGCAGTGTGCAATAGAACCAAAGGATCAAGATGTTCTGAGGTTTTTATGGGTACAAGATATCAACGAAGTTGAAAACAGCTTAAATAATATTAAAAATCTTGATAAACAAGTGTTCCAATATACAAGGGCTGCTTTTGGTCTCACATCATCACCATACATACTCCAAAAAATTATATTACATAATTTAGAGGTTCAACGCAATTTACCTGAGGGAAAACCTGTCACTAGGATTATTGAGGTATTACCTAATGATGAAACCAATAGAATGATTGATAAGTTATCAGATGACTTGTATGTTGATGACCTATGTAGTGGAGCTGAAACTGTTGATGAAAGTTAAGGTTTAGTTGAGGTTTACAAAGTGAGTAAACAGTTGTTTAAAAAGGCTGGCTTCAACTTGAGAAAATGGATGACAAATTCCAAGGAACTTCAAACCGCAATAAATAGCCTAGAACATCCAGAACTTAAGACAATGCCATCAGCTGTTGTTTCCAAATCAATACCCATACAAGTTAACCCTATTAGTACCGGGCTATAAAATGTTGTACAAATACCGGGGGGGGGGGGGGGTCATATTGACCCCCCCCCCCCCCCCCCCTCTAAAATCTACAAATATTTACGAAAACGTCTGATTTTTTGTTTGTGCGTAGGTATCACTTGTCTGGATCCGACCGAAAAAAAAAATTTCGAAAAAATGTAGTGGGGTGGTTATATTGCAGCACCAAAATTACAAGTAGTGCACAATTTTCACCAAATTTGAAAGTTACATTTTTGGCTAATTATTTTTCAATACAGGTTTTCTGGGGTGCAAAATACATTGGAAAATATTAAAAAATGATATGATTACTATAAATGGCTGTTTAGTCCTCTCTGCGTAGGAAAAAAATGAAAAAAACAAGTAACCAGCACTTTTCAGTTAGAACACAAAATTTGTAATTCACTTATACGATGCTATAAATTCACATTTTCAGGTTTTCGAGGGCGCTGATTCTAATGGAATACATTTCTAATATGCCAGATCATTGCTACTTGTATTTTTCGGCGTAATTTGGCAAATTTTGGTGCTAGCACCAAATTTCGTACCCATCACGAAAAAGTACAAGTTTGCGATGTCCAGTGCTATTTTTATTGATTCCATCGGATTCAGGACCCTCATAAACCCGTATAACGCAAGAAACAAGGTGATACTATCTACTTATCAATTTGCATATTTTCCAAAATTTGGTGCTGGCACAACAATTTTCACCCACCGGCGAAAAATACAAGTTTGAGAACTCTTATGAAATTTTTACTGATTCCATTGAATTTAGAACCATCACAAACCCGTATAACGCAAGAAACAAGGTGACACAATCAATTGATATATTTGATGGTTTTCAAAATTTGGTACTAGCACCACATTTTGCACCCACATCCGAAAAATACAAGTTTGAGATGTCTAGATCGATAATTATATTTTCCATTGAATTCAGAACAGCCATAAACCTATTTTATCTATTGAATGGATTTTCAAAATTTCGTGCTAGCACCAAAATTTGCACACAGCACCGAAAAATACAAGTTTGATACGCTTGGTGCAACTTGTATATATTTCATCGTATCCAGAAACCCAAAAAACCCAATTGCGTAAAAAACAAGTTTCAAATGATCAATTTACAAAATTGACTTATTTCAAAATTTGGTGCTAGCACCAAAATTTGGCACCCACCGAAAAAAACAAGTTTGAAATTTCTAAATCAATTTATATGAATTCCATCAAATTTCTAACACCAAAAAAACCGGTGTAAATCAAAAATAGAGATGTTACAATTCATATTTCATGAAATGTAATTTTCAAAAAACGTCTCAAAAAAAGTGCCAAAAGTAGGGTTAAAAAATGGTGCTTTCGTATCTTTGGTATGGTCCAGTTGCTTGTCGAAATCCAAGCACTGTTGCTTCTAAAGGTTTCACAGAATCCAACTCACAAATTTTTTGTATGGGAGTGTGCTTCAATAGATGCAAAACATATTCCTTTTGTTCATTTTCATGTCGTTTTCTTTTCTTGAACTCCAGCAACCTTTTGTGTATCAAGGCTACTTCTTCTCGATTTCTTGCACTTCTTTGCAGTGCATCTTGTCTCCATTTCTCACATTCTAAATAATCTAGAATATCTATGTTCCTCTGCACTCTTTTCCATGTTGACAACCAAGATACCTGATGTGTTTGCAAGTATTCAGGCATCTCTAGTAGTTTCCATTGCATTTTTGCTGTTCCCAATGATTTGCAAGGCTCTTGCCTCCATGTCCACTCTATGAAATCTGTTGGTGGCAACATTTCTTCCAACGGAATTCTTGCTTGAACTGACCTACACTGTGTTGGTAGTTTCGATGAACAAAGTATTGTTTTTGCAGTGGGGTCCTTGAAATAGCATTTCAGAGGTGCTATTTCTGTGCCCTTTTTCAATTTCATTTTGATTTCTAATTTGGAAGCAAAATATAGGACAACCTCGAAATCCAAATTCTGAACAACTCCACAATATAGCTTCTCCCATCTTTGTCTATTTTCTTGTAAATCAAACTTACACTGCACTTTCACTCCAGAAACTTATCAAACTTACACTGCACTTTCACTCCGGAAACTTTTCCTGTTTTCGTGTGGGCATACCAAGCTACATAAATTGTTCCTGTGGTCTGAGAATCAATCACACAACACCTTGTAACCTCTTTTGCCAGAGCTAACCAGTGATTCTTCCCACTTTGCTGAACAAATAATCCTTCAAATGGTTGTATGTTTTCTAATGCACTACTCATAACTTTCACACCAAGATTTTTAGATATGTAATTCATGGAGTACAATGATATCTCAACTCTAGTACATCCATATTTCTGGATCAAAGGATGTTCAAAGATTTTCCGAAGAACAGGGTTTCTGCAATCAGCATAGTCTGCCAAATGACCACCAAAGTTCTCTAATACTTCCCCTGCTTCAAACTGGCAGACAATTTTGTTGTATAGCTTCACTCTCATTGTATTTCCATCCCATGATGTGATGTAGGTCAAAACATGATTTCCAACAGAAGAAGTGTTTTCCAAAATCGTGGGCTGATCACCCTCCAATGCTGCTTGAAATGTACCTTCCAACCTCCAACCTTTTGTTTCCACTAGATGTTTGACTATTGCCTTCCTATCGAGGGTTCCAGCAAAGTCCTTTGTGTAGTCCACAGAGTATATTCCCCATCCACATGTCTGAGGTACTCTGCCAAATTCAGCCAAGTGCTCCTGCAGATCATCTAGGTTGATTACAGATACATCCAACTTTGCAACAAAGACAGCAACAGGTTCTTTTTGTTCCAGGTTTTTCCAGTTTTTGATATACTTCTCATTCATCTCTCTTTCAATTTTATGCACTGTTCGCATTATCACTCCATGCGAATGTTATTAGATGCTTTGGGAACAATAATGTTTTATGGTAATACAATATTGTTCATAATCCTGCCGCTGATGGAATCATAGAAAGGATGGTAGGCACTGTGAAAAACATCAGCAAAGAAATTCATAGGTCAGGCCATTCTGACTAAAACAGAATTGCAAACTGTGCTAACAGGAATAGAAGCATTGGTGAACACTGGACTTAGTAGAAGTACTTCACATTAGTGAAGTACTTGTACTAAGTTTGTAATGTTGGTGTAAGTTTGTAATTTTTACTATAAACAATTATATTATATGACGTTTATATTGACTATCATAAACAATGCCAAGACATCGATTGAGCATCTGTAATAGAAAATGTTCATTTCGAGGTAACCAATACAGGAAATCAATTAGATCTGCTTCATCTCGTAAAATTAGGCGAATTGCCAATATCACCAGTAACAGGGACATCTATCTAATAATTCACATGGCCTGCTTATGTAATGCTATTTCTTCAAAAGCAGTGTGTAATAGCTGCAAGGATGGAGTGATACAGATGAGTGTAACGGAATTCGTCGCAGGTTTAGCTGTGGCATGTGTTCTGAAATGCAATATGTGTAGCATGAGAGATACATTCATGTCATCACCCAAAACTTTCACAAATACCAATAAATATGATGTGAATTTGAGAAGTGTATATGCTGCCCGGTGTGTCGGTATGGGCAAGGAGAGTGCTGATACATTTTCTGCCATTATGGGTGTACCTCTTTTTATTTCTGTAGCCTCTTTTTCGTCATATAACCGTATTATAAAATCTAGAGTTCAATATAGTATATAAGTTACATCAATGAAGAATGCAGCTGTTGCAGCCATAAAGGAGAATGGTAGTAAAGACATATGTGTTAGTCTTGACGGCACGTGGCAAAAACGGGGACACAAGTCACTGAATGGGGTTGTTAGTGTGATATCCATAGATACTGGCCGTGTTCTAGATGTGCAATATTTTTCTAAGTACTGTCAAGGATGTACATCTATTTCACAATGAAGGAAATCAGTGAAAAACAGAAAGCCATAAGAACATCTGCATGAAGAACCACAGTGGTTCAAGTGGTAGCATGGAGGTAGCTGGTGCAGTAGTGATTTTTGGTCGTTCTTTTAGTGATAGAAAAGTTCACCCTATGAAGTACCTTGGCGATGGGGATAGAGGGAGCTTCAAAGCCGTAGAGATGTCAAAGCCATATGGTAAAACCGCAGTTGTGAAACTCGAATGTATAGGCTATGTACAAAAACGGCTGGGGTGCCATTTGAGAAAACTGAAGGCATCCATGAAGGGAAAGAAATTATCAGATACAAAATGTTTCGGTGGTCGAGGTAGGCTTACCAATGCAATCATTGATAAATTGCAGAGTTATTACATTGCTGCTATCCATCCGTGCTAATACAAAGTCTGTTGATAAAATTAAAAAAAGCAGTTTGGTCTGCCTAATACCACAAGATTTCAACAAACAAAAGTCCACATCATGGTTTGTGCCCTAAAACCCCAGATACGTGGTGCAAGTATAATTGGGAAGGCCCTTCGTATAACGATAAGAACAGCGACCCTCTGGCCATAATGGAACTAATAAAACCAATTTATAGATACCTAACTAAACCTTCACTTCTAGCAAAATGCCTACATGGGACAACACAATACAACAATGAGTGTCTAAAAGTGAGTGTTAATGAGAACTCTAAAGTACAACTTAATTAATGGGCCTGTGAATACTGTATGGTATTGGAAATGCGAGATGATACTGTATTTTCATGTAAATATTTAGGTAATTTGAATCATTTATTAATAATCAGTAATGCAATGTTTATCCTGGCCTTAAAGCATGATTGATAAAATTCATGATTTTAAAAAAATCAAAACTATCTGATTTTTTTTTATTTTTATATGTGATTTAAATCATGATTTAAATCAATGATTTAAATCAAATGATTTAATTCAAACAACCCTGGCCACAATGAGCTACACCCGCTTCAACACATGAGTTTAACAATGAATTAGATACAAGAAAATGATCAATGGTAGAAAAATATAAATTATCATTCAACATGCACGGATATGTATGATCAACATCAAATAAATCCCACAGAATATTTAGACAATACTTACTAATAATATTATTAACACAATTCACTTGAGCTGTTTGTCTCAAGAACCCAGTATTAATATCACCAGCGACCATGAAATTATTTGTCGAAGACGAATCAATAATGGTGGAAATATCGTTTACAACAGATAACAGATCATCAGAAACTACATCTACCAGGCGGGTATCTATGGGAAAATAACTATTCACAAGCACCATGTCCTAGAGTCCTGAAAAGAAAATTCAAGCGCTTGAAGACTGTAGTTATTCGTTTTAATTACCGTTAAGCTATTAGATTATTATATTTAGCTAAATATTTCTTAACTAAAATACATAGGCCAGCAACAGGGCGCCCTAAATTACTATCATTGGTATACAAAGCTGGCTTAACAATACACTGAAACTCGGGGAATTATTTACAAATGTAATTCGCATTGTCTTTAAGAATAAAATGTTCCTGCACACAGATGATATCCGCACTTAGGGATAGAAAAAAGTCGACCTTATCAGGTGCAAATCCTGTAAAGTCATAAGAGGTAATAGTTAACTTATTCGTATTCGTGTTTCTGCTCACATTCGATGTGTGTGGCTTTACGAGTTTGGTGGTTGGTTAGACTCAAGTTCTACGGACATTCTCCGAGATTCGATATCAACAGGCCTGTCGACAATGAATGGTACGGTTGTCGGAAGCTTCACTCCAGACCTCGCCGCATTCGATAAACCAGTGTAGTTGGTAGGGCCATTGTATGGATAGTAAATCCATTTCCGTACACAGACTCCCGCTGGCCACAACGATGGATCAAGGGCCTTTTCAAGCTTATCTCTAGGGACAGTGATATCTATCCAAACTTGGTACATGTTGTTTCGCTAAAGTTTAGAAATTTTCCAAGTTGAATTTCCATGTGGTTAAGTTAATTAGTTAATTAAGTTGATTAGGGTAAAAACATCAATTTCAACCTGCCTCTTAAAGGATATTAATTATTTTCTAGTCTAAGATACAAATAATTATACTATACTTAAAAATCATACAGCTGTATTCCCCATACCCCATTCCATTATAATTTTTAATTAGATCAAGATATTTGCTTTAAGAAATGTGTTGTTCTAATTTTAATAGTTGTTCTAAACGCAATTAACTTATTAAAATGCCCTGTCTCCAGCTATACTTCCATAGATCCATCATTCCATGGCATGCTTGCTATTAATTCCCTAGCCTAGCTGGGAAGGGGAACCAGTCCAACCACCTCATCACTGCTCAAAGGCAGCATTGTAATGAGCCAGACTAATAAGGCAGCTTGGTTATTGTGTTTAGCTTACAAAATGATTGGCCGAGTACTTAATCATGATTCTTCAGAATAATTAGCTAAATAATTTCGTTGAGGTGTTGACATGATAAATTAATATCTCAGTATCAATACTATCGGCATAAGGTAAGTTTTATATTTCTTACAAATTGGGTCACCTCCACGCCTAAAATATTTAATATATTACTATATGAGTTTAACATGTTACCAATAATATGAGTTTATTGAATTCTTTGTTGGTTTAGTAAATTAAATAATATACGATCTTGAATTATTTTTGCTAGAAATTTGTGCTGTTTGTATATTTGTGAATCGCTTCCAGTTGTATTTTGAGTTATATTAAAAATAAATATAACATATTACTTTTAAAACACTTTTTTTGTGTGTGCCTTTGGGTTGGGGTGGTGCAGATTAAGAGGGGGGGGGGGGGGGGGGGGGGGGGGAGGAGCTTTTCCCTCTCTTTTTTTAATTTCGTAGATACTGAGTTTGTGATACAGTAGAATCACTCAATATTAATCTGTATCTCATAACTGAGCCTCGTGCTGCGGAAGGCCCCACGAACAGTATCTTGTAGCATAATTCGTTTATTATAATTTTATCGTCGCCAGCCAATGTCTGGAAGGCCTCCAAACGTAAATTTGTTGGCCTCCTCTTAACGGCTGGCGGCGGAATTTATTATTTTACCAAAAACACTATGGTGTTTCCCTCAATCTTGGTCCAAATTTCTTGAAATCAACTTTTTTCGATTCAGCTACATGAAATCAACTTCAGAATAAATGCATAGAATATTGTCAAAATAATATTGTCAAATTGTACAAAGTTGGTTGGGTATGTTGTACTTAGAAACAAATGTGAAGCTTAAAAATAAGTTTTAAACTTCCTAAAATCATAAGAGAAAAAATGAAAAAATGAATTCGCCACCAGCGGGGATCGAACCCACATCTCCCGATAAATGTTCAGGTATGCTAATCTTCAATATTTTTTCCATTCCATTTGCTATAGAGTTGGATCATCCTAAGTCCTGTTTAAATTACTTAATAATTTATACAATCTCATGGATGTTAAAACATAAAACAATAAGATTCGTTTGCAGTACAGGTCATAACTGCTACTGTATTAGGATACATATTAAATCCATCCATTAGGGCAGACTGTATTCAATAGCAACCGTGAGGTAGCTTACCACCTATAGGAAATCAATCGGAAAGATGGAGGAGCCTCCATGGTGTAGTGGTTAGCATACCTGAACGTTTATTGGGAGATGCAGGTCCGATCCCCGCTGGTGGCGAATTCATTTCTTCCGCTCCATTTGCTATAGAGTTGGATCATCCAAAGTCCTGTTTAAATTACTTAATAATTTATACATTCTCGAGGATGTTAAAACATAAACAATCATAAGAGAAAATATAGTTTTTTATAGTTTATATATTGGTTAGTTTGTATTATCAAGTAGTAAGTCTAGATCATGGTTAAGCTGAATCCCAGAATTATAGTTTATGTTGTTGATTAACACGATCAAGTTTGTCCAATAGGTTTATCTTTGATTGTTGATTCCCCTTTTAGGGTGCGCAGAGGTGGCATTGGTTTCAGATTACACCGTTTGAGGATATTTATTAAACCCCAATCCAGCTGGTGATTCGAAGTCTACGAAGATACAAAGGATATGAAGTAAAAAATTACATCAGGTGAGGCCTTCTCAAATTTCACTGCGCATATCTTACTTAGTAGATATGGAAACTTCCCAATATCCCTCGCTTTCCAAAGTGCATATGTATAAATGTTGTTTGTTAAATCGTAAAAGTCTATAATACCCATTTCCTTTACAACAGATAGACCATTCCCAACGTTTTTTTTTTACGCAAAAGCAACGTCATTGAAATTGAAGACTTTCCTTATCTCTCCAATTTCCTTATTGACTAGACAATGCACTCATGAAGGAATGGTCTGGCTCGAAATACCACTTTTCAATGGTAACTGTTAGGGTATGTATAAAGAGAAGAATGGAGCTATACATTGCATAGTTTTTATTTTGAGCACTGCAATTGTCTTGCCACATCTTCATTTCGGTGTTTGAATTCCTTTCAGGTAGCTGTAAAATATGCTAGGCTATGTCTTCATCATTCCGACCAGTGATACCTTCCTGCCAAACTGCAGAAAACTTCTGAATTATCCCTATCCTTACCCAATGGCACAAAACACTCATGGTAAGCTGCACAAAACACTCATGGTAAGCTATAATGCGTCGCACAAATTAGACTTCCCTATACATCTCGAGGATTGGCGCATTATAACTTAATGCAAATCAGCAAACACTGTTGTTGTTGAATCATCTGCCACATTACTTGAAGCATCCAGTTGGATATTTAACGTGAGACTTTAGCATGAACTAGATGGTTTAATGTGCTCAGTGCCTTTTTTCTAATCCGGTATATTGTTTTCATCTGCACCCACTTGGAAACATTGATGCAACTCAAACTCATTGCACCAAAGACACTCCTCATTACCTAAACGGGTTAGGCTAATATTCATATTCTTAAAAACCTTAAAATATTTACTATATGACACCTTCTCTTCGTCTTGATGACTGTTATTATAATCGTTATGAAGATTGACAACTGTGAATTCATATGGCAAATAACATCTATTAGGAGCATGAACTGAACAATAGTGAGATGATTCAGGGTTGTAAGATTCTACAAGATGCTTAATGATTGAGTCATCAACATTGCATAAGGGATGATGAGTTCCACGGTAAACTTCAGGATGGCTTCTGGGTGCAATGTGAACGAACAGAGTTCTGAACACTTTGTTGTTGTTAGGTTTGTATTCTAAAGTGAATAAAATAAATGTTGTGATTACACCCTTTTTCATCTGAAAAAGAGTAAGAGGCAGATAAATTTTTTAAGTTTCATGGTTTTTGCAGTTTTCCTGGTTGTGAAACTCATCAACATTTGCTTTTTCTATACATATCCTTTATACGCGAATTGTTTCTATGTTTCCCTTCTGCCATGGATATTTTAGCAGTACAGTTCAATTTGCATTTATTGCAATTATAAGTATTAGTTTATTAATTAATTTAAAGTTTATTTATTAAATTAATAATTATTGCATTTATTACACTAGTTTTCTAACCAATACAATGAACGAATACAAGGTAAAGATGATTACAGAGGCAGGCCTTTCTAACCAAACATTTAGTGGTACAGTTTGTTAGGTTAGGGGTGGGGTTAATGGCACACTGCTGATGAGGAGAACCACGAATCCTAGGGTTCAGTGTTTAAATCTCCAAACCCTTTTATTTGTATAAATTTGTATAAAATTTATTACTAGACTTACCTTTTCGGCGGACATAATGTCCTATCTTTTCTTAATTTATGGGAATGCCGTTTTGTGCAGTATTTACTATAGTACCTTGTATTTAATGTATAATTCTTACATTTTTGTCTTATAGTGAGTCTAGTTGTAATTTGGTTTGGTGCAGTTTTCCTTGTGGTGGGTTGGATTATGTAGCACTAAAATCGAATTGGTATTTCATTTTTATTTAATTTAAAATTTAAATATTAAATTTATATAAATTATAAATTAAAATTTAAATTATAAATTAAAATTTAAATTATAAATTAAAATTTAAATTATAAATTAAAATTAAAATTTAAATTATAAATTTAATTAAATTAATATTAAATTATAAATAAATTATAAAAAATTTAATTTAAAACCGTTGCCCTAAATAGGATATGGAGTCTTATTCCTTCAGATACTACATCTGAGGGAATAAGACTCCATATCCTATTTTATTGGTTTTATATATTTTTAGTACTATGATGAGATATTTTGTGTGTGTAATATATTTTTCTCATGTTGTATTATTTTTTTTTTTTTTCATAAAGGTATTGATTGGTTTGCATTTTAGTTTGTATCTATTGTGTATTGTCCACTTCATTTATGAATTTGGATGGTAATTTCAGCAGGGGCACTAAGCTGACTTAGTCTGATTATTAATAATAAAAAATTTAATTAAAAAAGATTCTCCCATTCATTAATAATTATTACAGTGCTTAATGGGTGGAGCAGCTATATTGCCAACTGCATTTATACTATTATGAATAACGCTTCAATACATGCACTAACAATATAATTTCTGGCTATGAAATGACCAATGGTGGATCCCTGAATTATATGATCAGACAAAAATTTGTATGTATGTCAATTGTAAATATATTCCATATACAATGTAACATCAAATTATCAAGTAACTCCTTGATATATGCACATGCATTGAATTTCGAAAAAGTCCGTGTTTAGGTCACCAGTCCATAGGTATGTTACTGTACTGAAATGACTCAATAATATCCTTAATTTTATTTAACCAAAATACGCAATTAATTAGAAAGGTTATTACTAGATTGAATATCAACAGGAAAATAAGAACTTATTAATAACATTTTCCTTCCTGGAAGATTTACATAGATCGCTTACAACCTTCTATTATTAGTTTTAAATACAGAGACATATTTGGAAATAGATTTCTTCCTTAAAATACAAAGAGTGCCACTTGGCCTTCCATGGGTAACTTTAACTTATATAATTAGCAGGTACAGTAATATTATCGCAGTTAGGAAAAATATTATTAAATTTATTGCAATTACCAGATAACAATAATAATGCACTTGTAAACATACAACATCCAAGACCAGCAATAACGTATTTATAAAATAAATTTTAGCTAAACCCAATCCTGTTGGGTTATAAGAAGTTATATAAAAACTTTTAGTACTGTTAGATGGGTTAATAGTTTGTTGCTGAGACATTGTAATTAATGTTTATTAAATAACAGCTTCATCACTGATGTTATACCTAGTTTCAATGATCTTACTGGAGTCTTGACTGTAGAAGTCCAGGTTCATTTATTAATTGAACAGATTCAGGACTGTCTACTATTCAGTAAATAGAAAAAAACGAAAATAAGAAACATCTGCTTATTCATGTACAAATTGTCTCAGTCCATTGGGCCAGGTAGATGCACTGAATGCGACCTCCAACTGGTCTGTATTCAACACAACATGGAAGCTGGTCGCTCTTGCATCTTGAACCGATACATTTTTAACTGCAGTAACTGCAACTTTAACCTTTTGTCTCAGAAGACATTTTACAAAATCTGATTCTGAAGACAATGGGTGACATCGAAATATGAACACCTCAGATGGAGTGGCATATATCCCACTCTCTGATTCTCCTTCTATGTTATTGCTAGAACCAACTATAGCAACATATGGCCACGATTACGACAATTATGGTGGGATCTCACTTCTTCCTATCACCCAACTTCACCATTGTTGTACAGCTCATCACAAACATTTTTAGAATCAGAGTTCTGTTGCTGTACCTTCAGTTAGCTACCACAGGAGTCAGGAGCCACCGATGGCATCCCCAGCGGTGAGTACTAATTACGACCTGTGTCCCTGCATCCTCAATGGATGGTTTAACCCATGGTTTATCTGATTGATACATGTCGGCAGTTGATTGGTAGACCTATAGCTGCCTATAATTGGCTGTAATGGTGTCATTTTCCTTGCATTATTTTCCACCATTCTGAGCTTATCTTTGTTTTGAAAGCGGTGTGAACCACGAGAAACTATCTCAGTTCACAATTTATCTGAAATGGAAACGAATTTACCGTTGCCAAATTCAGCATGCCAACATCATAGTGCATAAGAACATCAGGGATCGATGATCCAGAAGGTTCCAGAATTAATAAATCGTGATCTTGAACTTAACATATGCACATTCAGGTACTCGGTGGAGTACTAGCCCTAGTGAAAACTTAACAAAATTAAACAGAGTCAGTTTGTGGTTATATAATAATTAAAAAAGGCTACAACGAAAGAAACAAATGCGCAGTAAATATACTCAATATTAATAATAATTCTTAACTTGCACAGAAAATATCAAAAAGGCAATTAACTCACTGATGTGCCTTTAATACTGTAGAGTCAGCCCATACCAATAACAACAGACAATGTATAGGCCTGCCTGCAGTATGTCTTGTCTTAGGTTGGTGGGCCATAATGTAGCCACCACTACTAATGATTAAATTTCTACACTTTTTCTTATAATCCAAAATTTCCTCTCAGGCGGCGCACTCTGGGTGACCGCCCATCCCTGCCCCACCCTAGCCATATTACAATATCTCGGAAGCACTCAGCAGAAGGCGGGGGATGTAACAGTATGGTATGGCTACCATTATCAACCAGTACAATAGTTTCAATCTGAGCATTCACAGTACCCCTGTGCTACTGTTAGGCCGACCACTATTAGCTTTAATAATCGACATGTGCACCTTCACCAACTCGGCTGTAATGGATATCTCCCTTTTTTAGTTGATTTGTAAACTAGATTCTAAACCTGATAGTCTACCTTCCAAAACTCCACCACCTGCTCTGCTTGAGCAATATAAATAATGGTAGCGATACTCACTGAACTGTTACCATTACTGGTACTACCACCAAAAGGAAATAGCGGCAGGGACTTCCAATGCCTCCAATGCAGATTACCACTCTAACTGGCAACATATCTGCACAATCTAGTTGTAGACCCAATGGCGGCATCATTTTGGTTAGTTGGTCTTAGAAAGTTCTCAAGCTCAAGCTGAAGGTGTAGTAATGTTCCTTGAAGTTTTAGTTGTTGTAATATGTAGAAACAGAAATAGGAAACAAATTCAGAACATTATTGCGACAGATTTTACAAATTAGAATGTGGGTTAGTTGGTCTTAGAAAGTTCTCAAGCTCAAGCTGAATCAGTTGAATAGGAAGAGTAGGAATAAGAATCAGCTTCTAGAATTGTTAAATTACTAGTAGTAGTTGAGTTATTTATTAGGCGTGTGTTATTATTACGAGTTGAATGAGTTATATAATTAAACGTGTATCTTGTATCCCTTATACCCAATCTGTGTATACCATTATTATTATGGGGCCGGTATCACCACTCAGCTGCACTGTCATTCAATCAGCTGAATCAATAGCCAAGTTGCTACAATTCTAATGAACAGCCTAGTAAAATCATGATACTACAGAATTTTGAACGTGGTGGTGGGCAGAGCTGCTATATACGTAGCAGTAGAAATGTAAGATGATTGATTAAGTAAAGCAATAAAGCATATATTGAAACAAACGTCAAGCCAGATAAGCAATTTTTTCTGCATAATTGAGAATGAATGCTAAATAATACTAATGTACTACAGTAATACGTACAGTACATTCTATGAAAATCTTGTATGCTTTATCCTCCAATAATAAAACCTATATGCTCATGGTAAGGATTAAACTGCTGTATTATAAAGTAAAAGTAAATCCATACCGATCGTGTAAAGACGTAATCTATACATAAACATAATATAAAGTAAAGTATATAAAGTATTAATGTAAAGGGTAACAGCATTCGCGTAAAGATTTAAACTGCAGCAATATAATGTAAGCGGATTCAATTCCCTTGCATTATCCACCCGAAAATGGGACCAGTGGCATTTTACCAATATAGTTGGTGATACGAGATTACCAATAATAATCTCGCCTCATAACCAACTCCGGGGGGGGGGGCGAAACAGGCCACAGAGAGAGGTGAGAGGTCAAACCACCTCGGAGGGAGAACACAGCTAGTAAAGGCTAGCGGCAGGGGGAAACACTCACAGGGAGTGCCAAAAGTGACAATTAGTATATAAGCCAATAGTGGGCAGGGGAGCACGTGAACAGAGATAGGAAAGCATCCATTGGGTACAGAAGGCCAAGTAGAATAGAGGTGAAACCAATATCTATGTGTATCAATCATATAGTTATTCTGTATTACTGATTTACCAGTCAGTTCATTAATCACAGAGTTGCAGACCGGTTATAGTTTTTGACCGTCACTACGTCATCTAACATCAATTATATATCTGCTGTTATTCTGTATTGCGATTTCAATCACATACTGTAACTAATTCTGTGCTATTATCATTTGGAACATTAACATTGAGAAATACAAACTCTGTTATTTTTCCCCAATGGCCTTCGGCCAAAAGGACACTAGCTCAGCAGCCCAGCAGAAGGTGACGCGTACTAAATCTTACCCGGTCGGGATCTACGATCCCGTCACTTATAAAGTCCACTCCATGCCTCGCTTATAATAAGTTAAATAACCTTGATACAAACAGGAGATCTAATATAAAAAATAAAAAAATAACTTTAAACATAAATATTAATATAGTTTTCGAGTCCAGGTAGCTATGGCTGAGGCTGAGGCTGTGGTGGTTGGTTGCACCCAGGCGCGGCCACGAACTGAAGTTCCCATTGTATATGTTGTTGTGCTTCAATGGGCCTCAGTTCTATCCCGGGATTAACGATGTTTACCGGCTCCAGGGGATTAATTTTTGTGATATGGAGTTTTGGGGGGGACTTTAACTCGTCTCCTGCCGGCTGGCCCGGTTTCAGCCAACCAACAACGTACCACCCCCTCCATCTGGGCCATTCTGGCGTGCCACCTGCGCAGCTACCCAGGCTTTAACAGTGCCCGTTTGCACTGACGTACCGCTCCCCTGGAGACTCGACTCCCGCACGAACAGTGTAGAGAAGGCTCGCGAAGGAAATGATTTAACCTCGAACTCTTGCAGTTCGTCGCAACCAACACGGAAGTCGATCACCCAGGAGGGCGCCGATGCCGTAGTCCAGCAGCAACAGGTCTTGCCCTGCTGGGAATCGCAGGACGGACCGCGACACACATCGTCCCCATAGCCAACTCTTAGGCGAAGAGTTCGCGTCGTTATGGCGAACCCCGCCATCGCTGTACTGCTGTACAACAGGGCCAGTGCAACTTCCCGGCGATCCCCCTGCCTGGATCGCAACAGGAGAATGATATCCTCCGTTGATACCACCGGGAAGTTACTTTCTCCCTCGAAATACGGGTTCACCAGTAAAATGAATGACCCGAGATTGATCTTCTTTGTATAGTAAAGTAACGACCCCATGTATTTCTGCTTAATAACGATACCAAACATCGTGCTGGAATTTAGGCATCTAAAAAGTAATAACATTTGGATATATATTGCATAACAGGAAATATAAATTTAATAATATTTCAGAAAGGGCGGAGGGGGGGGGGACTTTTAAACCAAACAAAATTCATCGAAAATTCAAGTAAAATTTACGTAAATAATAGCTGATTACTCCCAAAAATAAAACTGTAACCTGTTCTGTAGAATTTAGTTTATTGTTTTGGTTAGAATAACGTGCCACTTTCACCTGCTCTTTCCCTTAATTGATAATATTTAAAATTGAGACAAGATATTAATTCGCCCAGATGGAATTTGAGTGCAGCAGAGAAATATCCATAGTAGTATTAGAATTCTCGAAATTAACCGCATCTTCAAGGCCAGTATCCTTTAAGAGTTGTCTCAAGAAAAACATCAAGCCCAACATCCCTATTCGCACCATGTGGCTGATGTAATTTACACAAATGGACGAATGTAATGTACTGCAAAGCGGTGGCGGTTCTTTCTGTCAAGCTGGGGAGCAGGGTTTGGGGGGGCATGGGGCGGGGTTGGGGGAGGGTTGGTGGGGAGGGGTTGGGTGGGGGTGGGGGTGGAGGGCGGCAACGAGACACATCCAATGTTATATATAGTGTGTGGTTAGAGTTGTGCATATAGGTTGTTGAAATAATTCCGGTACTAAATCAACTGAATTTCCACTCGTTAAGATAGGACATGGTGCCAGTTGTTCATAACTATATACGTCATTGTTCATAAAATAGCACATTATAGCGTTACGGCACGAGCGATTGTAAAAATAATATTTTAAATTTCACACGCACGCTCAGCAGTAAGAAACTCGGCCAATGCATCAATTGGTGGAGTAGGAATTCTGCTAAGCCCATTTGCACTTAAGACCCTAAACAACATCGAATCTATAAATTCCAGGGTTATGATCGCAACATTTGATGGGAATCCCAAGACAACAGTTATATGTTGCTACAGTCCAACCAATGCATCAGAGCCAGAACAAGCAGTCAAGTTTTATGAAGAACTGACTGGACTTATTAAGGACATCCCGAAACACAATGTTAAAGTCATTGCTGGTGACCTGAATGCGCAAATTGGCCCAGAAGACATCAAGGGTTACACCTATAACACCAGTTCTAACAGAAATGGGTACTTACTCTTAGACCTAATGGAAGAATGTGAATTGATACCAACAAACAACACATTCGAAAAGAGTAAGGGGAAGCTATGGACCTTTCAATACCCTAATGGAACCAAAGCACAACTGGATTACATCCTTATAAACAAAAAGTGGAGAAATACTGTGAGGCATACAGCTCGTTCAACCTAATTGGTTCGGACCACAGAATTGTGACTGCAGAGATCAGACTCAGTTTGAGAGCCAGCAAACCCAGGACAAGCAAGCAAATCAACTATGACTGGGAGAAACTCAGAACTGACAATGCTGTAAAGGATGCTTATACAGTAGAAGTTCAAAACCGCTTTGAAGCACTTCAGTCAATGGATGAAGACCAATCCACCGATTCAATATACCAGAATATAATAACAGCCCACAAGGAATCAGTTAAGAGGCATATCCCCCAGAAACCTAAACGAAAACAGTATGTGCCATGGCAAAACTCTGAGGTTACTTGTAAGAGAGAAGAGCTTAAGATAGCCTACAAAGTTAAAACCGAACAACCAACAACCGAAAACATTAACAAGGTTGAGAAAGCTAAGGACGATCTTAAATTGGCCTACAACATCAGCCAGGAAAAGTACATACAGGATAAAACTGAAGCAATTACAACTGCTCACATACAGCAACAATCAAGACTTACCTGGCAAACTGTAAATGAGGTATCTGGTCGGAAAGGTTGTGCAAAGGGGCGCCTCAAAGCCGATAGTCCTGAAGAACGTGTTGGGAAGTGGAAAAATCACTTCAGCAACTTGCTTGGGCAGCCACCAAACATCGAGGTCAGCCCTACAAGGAAAATATATGACAAGACACTACCTATAGAAACAGGGGACTTCACACCTGCCGAACTCCAAAGAAGCATTAAAAGCATGTCCAATAATAAAGCGAGTGGATTAGATGAAATCCCAGCGGAGGTATGGAAAACCAGAGTGCTAAATAGACCATTATTGAATGTTTGCAACCGGATGTTAAAAGGGGAAAAGCCACCACCAATTTGGACTAAAGGTCAACTAAAGCCTCTCCCCAAGAAAGGAGACCTCGGCATAGCAACAAACTATCGTGGGATCTGTCTGCTTGTGGTAGCTGCCAAAATATACAATAAAATGATTCTATATAGGATTAGGCCTCACATAGAGAAACTACTGCGTAAGAGCCAAAACGGATTTCGACCAAGTAGATCAACAATAGCTCAGATACTTGCACTACGGAGACTGATTGAAGGAATCAAGTCAAAGAATCTCCCCGCAGTCATGACTTTTGTGGACTTCAAGAAGGCATTTGACTCCATCCATAGAGGTCAAATGCTTGAAATCCTAAGAGCTTATGGAATACCAGAAGTAATTGTTGCTGGCATTGGATTGCTATATTGTGACACAGAAGTGCAGGTACTCTCACCAGATGGTGAAACTGAGTTTTTCTCAATCCTGGCTGGCGTACTGCAAGGTGACACATTAGCACCATTACTATTTGTAATTGTGCTGGATTACGCAATGAGGACGGCCACAAAGGGTGAAGATCTGGGATTCACACTTCAAGAACGCAGAAGTAGTAGATATCCGGCAACTACAGTCACAGACACCGACTTTGCGGATGACATCGCCCTGCTCTCTAATACGCTAGCAGATGCACAGCTTCTACTAAATAAAGTGGAAAGGGCTGCTAAGGAGGTTGGATTGCATATAAATGCTACCAAGACCGAATTCATGACCTTTAATGTTGATGGAAACTTGACAACCATTGATAATAATCAACTAAGGCAGGTCGATGACTTCCAGTACCTTGGATCATGGATAGAGAGTAGCAAAAATGACATAGAAGTTAGGAAAGCAAAGGCTTGGGTAGCTCTATCAAAAATGGATACCATCTGGAAATCAGATCTCTCCAGGCACCTGAAGACCAAGTTCTTTTGAGCCACAGTGGAAAGTGTATTTTTATACGGGGGTGAGACCTGGACACTGACTAAATCATGTGAACAACGAATTGATGGTTGCTACACAAGACTACTAAGGGCAGCCCTAAACATCAGCTGGAGACAACACATGACAAACGCCGAGCTTTATGGTACAATACCACCTGTATCAACCACCCTCCGTGAACGCAGATTAAGATTCAGTGGGCACTGCTGGCGAAGTAAAGACGAGGTCATACCAGATCTCTTTTCTCGCAACCAACTCATGGAAAGCTTAGTCGTGGACGACCTGCCATAACATATATAGATCAACTTGAAAGGGATACTGAACTTGGGAGAAACGAAATTGCGACAACTATGGAGAATCGGGAAGCCTGGAAGGATCTCATTTCCACTGTCCGAGTTCGCTCGACCTAGTAGTAGTAGTAATAATAAAACGAGGGCCGTAAAAGCTTTAATGTGCTAATTATGAACAATGGCGAATCTAATTTTATTTATTTGTGTGGAATTATAATAATTATTAGTAATAAAAAATTCTGGAATTCCGTTTAATTGTTACGTTAAGTAGTCCTGTCACATATTATATTCTATACGTACTTATTTAAAATTTTTTAATTTTAAATTCGCGCTTCACATTTAATGTTATTGGAGCTTTGAACAACTAGCCCTTAAATCTCCAGAACTCATACAACTTAATGTTGATCATAAATATGGTGAAAAAAAATGAAATAAATAAATAAACTTACCGACAGAAAAGAAGTCTCGCGTAACTGAGTTCCTTCTTGGTGGTTTTGGAGCCGTACTTCTTCGCTACGACGAGACTCCGCCCGTCTGGCTTCTTGCAGTGGAGCAAGAGGCCATCTAGACGGCAGTCGTCGTCGTACCCCTGCCTCAGGTCACTGAGGCCAATCGTGGCGTAGTTAGGACCCAGCAGTTCCTGCAAACTAGCTTCCACATCAACCCCCTTCCAGATCTTTAGGGAACCCAAAGTCGGCAGGCTACATAAATATTATAGAAAAAAATAAATGTCCGGTAAAAAAATAGTCAATCGTAAGTTAGAAATAGTTTTTAAATCGAAATATTTAACAATCCAGCAAGCTAGTTAAAAAAAAACATATGCCGAGTACGCACTATGTAAAACTATAATTATTAATTGCCAGTCAACCATTAACTGCCTTGGTATAAAAGTGCGAACACTATTATCAGTGAAACAAACAAAATATTTAATTTTAAACTTACCTGTATGTTTAAAGTCTCGAAATGACGCGATTGGTTCGACGGAAGAACTGGTGGTTCAATGAATATAATGTAAAATAAGAGAAGATTAAATTGATTCAATTGTGTCTATCGGAAGTAAATTTATTGCATTTTTATATTTTTAACTCTGATTTGATTTTAATCCAGCATCTTCAAATTCAGTCAGATTTTAAGTAAAATAATATCGCAAAGCGGATAGGAACTTTGTAAAACACTTACTTGTTTGCATCTGGCTTTTTAACCCAAAATAATTGCATAATAAACTGGGGAACTGGACGCAAATCCACTCATGGCGAATTAACATCCCACCCCAATGTTAAATTCTTAATTTAGGGAAAGGAGCAGGTTACAGTGGAACGTTATTTTAACCAAAACAATAAACTAAACATAATAGAACAGGTTACAGTTTCATTTTTGAGAGTAATCAGCTGTTATATTTGCGTCCAATTTCCCCTGGAGAGGGATGAATTTTTATTGCGTCCAGTTTCCCCCCTATCTGAACGAACAAATATGAATAACTACAAAAATGAAAATGTGTTTTTATAATTTTAATGTTTGAAGATTCGGTACCTGTACGTACAGTTCACAGGTTGATAGCAGATCGTATGGCGAGATAAGTTAACCGTTGCTTATTCATGTCGCGATGAAATGTGCTATAACAATGGGGTCTCACAGACGGGTGGGGGGGGGGGGGGGGGGACTGGAATATCCCATTCCACATCGGGGAATTAATGTAAACTTATAAATTACGGAAAAACACAAGGTTACAGTGGCATGCTATTTAAACCAAAACAATATACGAAAGTCAATTGCACAGGATAGGCCCAAGTTATAAAATTATAAATTACATCCGACTGACTTATAGGCCAATTTGGTATTTTATTTTTGGTAGATTCTTTAAAATTGATAATCAAAACAATAATGATCTTGTAAAAGGAATGCAATAAACTACTTATAGAGCAGAAATTGAGCTATGATGATGAGCTGTAATTTAATCCGCATCGGATTGTTAAAATTAGCACAGTAAAATTATTAATAAATAGATAAAACATAATTAAAGAAAACATAGACTAAATAAGGCTGTTAAGATGGACTGCGAGTTTGAAAGCAGGTATGTTTTGTGGAAGCGCAGAGCAGACCTGAGCGTGTTCAATTCTTGCTGGAGAATTACAGAGCCGACAATGGCAATCATCTTGGGGACGCCAGCAGTTAGCTTTGGAGCATAGCTTGTGATGGTATCCGTTACTAATATATTGCGCCGCGATACGTCTTCTTTTAGCTGTTAGATTAGCTAGATTGATATCGTGTACTGAATTGTTATCAATGGCATCTAGTAACCGCGTCGTTGAAGCAAATTTGCTCAGGCCACACCAGAGTTTGAAGAAAAACCCGCGGCATTTGACGACATGATCTAGCGCTGAAACGTCGTCACTTTGTATAAACGTTGAGCAACCATAAGTGCACGAAGGTAAAACTACCAGATTCCACAATTTCTTTGCTGTTTCCAGCGAAACCGAAGAGAGAACTACGAGAGATGCAATGCGCACCGACGCACTTACTCCTCTTTTCCGAAGGTGGACATAGTGACCAGTCGAAGTGTTTTTGGACGTTAGAATGAACCCCAGGTAATTAAAAGAATTTACAAACTTGATTTCGTTCCCTTTGTATTTGAGTATATCTGTGGCAGCCATGCGACCTCCTCTTCGGAACTTGATGGCTTTAGTTTTGCTCAAGTTAACGGTTAATAGATTGTCATCGCAGTAGGTACTTAAATTATCTAGAGACTGTTGTAATGAAGCGAGCGAGCTACTATAAATGGCTAAATCATCGGCATACAATAAACAAAATAAACCGATACCGGCAATGGCTGCGGGTAGATCAGCAATAAATAATGAAAATAGAAGAGGAGATAGTTTATCACCCTGCACCACACCGACTAATTGGATAATTGGGGGCAGCAAATAACACCCGATGCTAATTCTTATGAAATTACAAGCTATGAGAGACCAAATTACAGCAATAAATTTTGAGCTTACGCCAAGAGTACACAGCTTAGAGCATAACTTTGGACGGTCGACAGAGTCGAAAGCTTTAGAAAAATCAATGAATACACAATAGAGTTGTCCTCCTTGACTAAAAGTAGAGACAATTGCAGAGCGCAGTTTCTGTACAGCCATTAAGGTTGATCGGCCGCGACGAAATCCATATTGCTCATCGGGAAGAATATTGTGAGATTCAGCCCAATGGTAGAGCCGCTTGAAAAGTAAAGAGGTGTAACATTTCATAATGCATGAAAGCAGGGCTATTCCTCGATACGAATCTGGGGATGATCTTGGTCCTTTACCCTTGTATAATGGGATAAGAATTGAAATTAGCCATACTGCTGGGCACGAGGCACAGTCAAAACAAACAGATAGTACTAAGAGAAGGAATGGCAATAAAATACCAATGCCCTGTTTTACAGCTTCGTTTGAAATTCCATCTAAACCAACAGCTTTCCCTGTTTTCTGGTTGTTAACGGCGGATATAATTTCTTCTTCACAGACAGGTAAGTCTAATTCGGTAACACTCACTTGTGGAAGTTGAGGTTTTTCTGGCTTGACACTGCGGTAGAAGAGTTTTGTAAAATGATCTGCCCAGGATGACTCATCAACAGCAGCTACGGGCTGAGATGCTTTCACAGGTTTTAGAATATTCCAAAACTGAGCGTGATCCTGCTCGCATCGTTCCACTAGATTTAGTTCTTCTGTGGCAGCATGGTTTCTCTTTCGAGACCGAATGAGACATTTATACTCTCGTTGGAGTTTGGCGTGTAGGGCAAAGTCCGCTGGTGTTGCGTCCGCCGCATGAATGCGGCGCCATGCCGACTTTAGTTGTTGTTCAAGATCGTAACAATCGGCGTTAAACCAAGCTTTGGATTTCCACTTTGAACTTTCTATAGCAGAGTTACTAATGGCATTGCACATGTGAGAATACATATCATCCACGTTAAGAATTCCAAACTCGTCGGGGGGTATTGAGCTAAGATTCTCAGATAACTTTTCCAAGTCAATCTTGCGTACAGCCTTTGGTTTCTTGTCCCGAACTGAGGCCACCTGCAGAAGATTTACAGCAAGTTTAACGCGTTGGTGTTTTGTGTTTTCGGTCTGCAGGACTGAGATATCGAAGCTCGAGTTGAATACACTCTGTTTAACGAATACTAGATCAATACAACTTTTTCCATTCCAGCACAGGTAAGTTGGAGAGTTGTCATCAGATATACAGTGCAGATCCATTGCCAAGAGACCATCACAAAGCAATTCACCACGCTGAGCAGCTATTCCATCGATTCGGCAATTAAAATCGCCCATTAGAATAAGCGGTTTATTCGACGCAGCAACAGTTATTTTGACAGCCTGAATCAACTCTAATAAAATGTCTTCTACCTCCCAAGCAGGGTTGAAATACGCAGCTAACAAGCAGAAATTTGGAAATACTGCACCTATAATAGATTCAGATTTATATGTGTAATTCACTTTGAAGTTAAATTTATTGTTGATTGCAATAACTAAACCACCATAGGGTCGTCCAATATCCGGTTTTTTACAAGGAACATACTCACAAACATAGCCCGGAATATCAGCGGAGTTCACCATTGTTTCCGTAAGCACCAGTATATCAGAGTTACCAAAGGTTTCATCAACGGTGGTTTCCAATGTTGAGTTTAACCCTTCTACGTTCCACAGGACGATAGAGATATTTTCTATATTGGATCCGGTAGGACTACTGTAACTACTAGCTGGAAATTCATCATTGAACGGTAACTCGTTGAAACCGGCCCGGTTTTGTAAAGAACAAAAGCGAATACAGTTTTTTTTGTGTTTATTCAGGCTCCCTGAGTAAATATACTTCTTACCACATCCACCGCACGATAGTTTTTGTGGCGGTGATATTGAACTGGAGGTATGCAGTCAGTTTTCATTTGAAGTTTGATGCGAAGCTTGGTGTTGGCGGGGGCGGAGTCCATATCGAGCACGTTCTTCATCGTTCAACCAATAGTTTCGTATGGAGATCCCGTCCTCCCAGAGAGCGGGATCCATGATCGCATCGCGATTAACTTGGTCACATACTATGTGAAAGCTAATAAATGGCGAATCCAAACGGGGGGTTATCGGGTTGATTTCGTCGAACTGAACGTCTTCGGAACTTAGATAATCGGCGATCTCGTCTCGAGTCGTAGAAGGGAGCAGCCTGCCTATGTGAACATGGGCTTTGCGCATTGGTTGGTTGACTACAGCTGGCGCTACACGTAGTGGCCCGCCCACTCTGGTGCCCCGTGAGGCAGTAGGGCGGGATGGGCGAGTTGGAAGAAACGGGTGGGAGACATCATTCGTAGGCGTAGAATTTATCGCGCGATCAGCAGAAGTGAGAGTTCGAAAACGTAACGGCCGTTCCCATGCCCCCGAAGTACTCCCGGAGCGTGTGAAACCGTTTTGATGTTGCGGTCGGGATAATGGAGGTGGTGGTACAGGTACCGATTTCATTTTAAGCAGTTCATTTTTCGAGTCTATGGATTCTTGTCGTGCTGCAGCGAGTTTACCGAGCGTGGATGTATACGCCGCCGACATTGCCAACAGTTTATCCGTTATCGACTTCTCTTCCTCGATGGATACGCTCTTTTTTTGCTTTATCGTTCGCACTAATCTTAAAATCTCATCTTGGTGCGCTATGAACGTATCAGTTTCCGACATATTATTAAGATTCAGGGATTTCGAAAATACTACTGAGTCTG